>CABPRJ010001469.1:46081-179077 GCA_902439185.1 Cinara cedri | reverse complement strand
AAAAAAAAAAAAAAAAAAACATTTATTTTTATTATATTACATTTGACTGTTCGGCCGCCACCGCCGCATCGCGTGCACCCGCAGCGTTGTGTTCGTATTGTTGCGAGCACAAAAGCCCGCGCGCGCGCCCGCCTTGCCGCGGGACACTCCTGCAAGGAGGTCCGAGGTGCCCTGTAAACGTTACGACGTCCAGCGCCCAGTGGGTCGCTGGGAACGTTTCTCCGCGCCGGACCCGATTCCCGTGGCCGTGTCGAAATCCTAGCCGCGTAATTGGGAACCGCGCGTCGTATGCACGCTGGCAAGTCGTACGGATTTTGTGCGCGATCGGTTCCCATGGCCGGGGAAAAAAAAAAAAAAATCATCGAAATTACCGTTTTATACCGCACAAGACCCGTCCGGAACGATTTTCCTGGAACCCGTTCCTTAATTTAGACTCGAAGCGTAACGAGGGATGTACCTGTTGGTTTTACAGCGACGTATATTATTTTTTCTGTGAGTGATTTATCTACCGGAAATCTTGCGCCGGCGTATCAAGCGGTAGAATCTTTTCTGAAAGGAAATCTCATCTGGTTGGTACTTTAGGGCGGTATATTTTTGATTTTCCAAGCGGTTTTCATAATAGCTGGTTAAAACTTAGGAAAAACGATAAAACGTACGTATACGTGTGTAAAAGAAACTTCGCTCCGAATCGTTTTTCGTTAGCAATGGTTTATCGTTGCGTACAGATGTAAATTGAATACCCCTCTATATCCTACCTTCCCAACTTCTCACAAACAACAGCGGCCCACCCATCGTGCGAAGTTCGTTCGTTTTTTTCACTTAAATATTATATTTTTTGTTACAATTTGTAAAATTACTTCATGTCAAATAAAATTTCGTACAAATTTAATTTGTTAAACATCGGCGCAAAAGATAAAAATATTAAAAATAATATAGTTATTATTTATTTAAATAAATCACCTAACCCTGATACACATATTAGGTGTATAAAATATAGGCAGGTATAGGTAAGTATTTAATATAACTGCGGATATTCGATCAATTTTAAAATGAAATTGACACACTCGGAAATTGTGTGTGAATCCAAATGATTTCATTATTACTCGGTTCACAAATTAGTTTCCGCAGTTTACCTGAACGCGTTATAGTAATTTAAAAGTATAATTTACGAGCATAACATTGGTCTAAACGGGTTGCAGTCTTATTAGTGGCCCAAACGGGGGCGTGGTAAGAACTCGCACGCGGTGCCCCCGAATAGCGATATTTTCTACACCAGATTTCATCGCTAACCAATCTTACCACCACCGGACGGATGCCGGTCCTTTTAAATAGTCTCTCGAGTGGCCCAAACGCTCCTGGTCCAAAGGTCGTATTTCATTTTCTCTGACTTCTATTCTAATCTCGTTGGACGGGTAGAGACCCTTTCCATTGCGGCAGGCGGTTTATTGTTATCTTATCAGTTTTGCCTGGCGTCTTGCTTTTCCGCAAAAAACTAATACTATACTTTATACAAGACCCGTCCAACATGACGGATATTTTCTTGTTTTAACAAGTCGAACCCAATGCTCGTATAACTGTATAGCATCTGAACAAATTGTCGACAATTTTCAGGAATTTTTTATGATTATTTCGGACCTACAGCTGGTGGCCTGGTGCGTTTACGAAGTCATTTTTTGGTTTTCCTTATAGTTGTCTTTACAACGGATGAAAACCGGTGAAACCCGTCTAAACAGGAATATTTACGCGACACGCATAAAAAAAATACAATTTTTTAAAGAGAAAAACAAAGTATCATAGTTTTATTAAGTGGTTCGATAAGTGCGACACTCCGGCAACTCCAGTCTCTCACCCGTACTCAAATGACAAAAAATGCTTTACGAGTGCTTTCGGTTTTATACTGTATAAATGCGAGTTCGAATAATTTTCTCGATTTTTCGCTGTACCGTCCGGATAACGATTACCTATACGAAAACTGAAAAAAAAAAATTCAGTTGTTATTGGAGTGGAAATCCGTTTTAGATTTTAAACGCTTTTATCGAGCGAGATGATTCAATTCAATAGCCCGCGGTATAACAACACCGTGCAGTACAATACTAAGACTGGCTCTCGCCACACTCCCTCCAAAACGGCGCCCTGCAGTACTCGAGGGGCGCGAGGATGTGCGTTTTTTTTTTTTTTTTTGTATACATCTAAACTTAAAATTATTAAATGTAATATATTAATACAACCCATCTGTGCCTGTGCAGCTGCTCGTGATGCGGTTTCCGACCACACGATTCGATCCGTTTGAAACGCAAACGTTTTAATCACAAAAATAATATTATTATATTAAATTGACGACGTCCGTATCAAACGCGAGAACCTTATTCCTAGTGGCGGTGTCGGGTCTTTTTTTTATAAATGTATTTACTTTTGTTTTGTTTTTTTTTAATTCAATTTTTATTTTTATATTCACGTCAGAATTGACAAATTAAATCTTTCGTCCCAGGCAAGAACGGCTCAAGTCAATTTTCGGCAGTTTTTTTAAATAAATAATTTTCGTCTTTTTCCTTTACATTCTAGTCTAAAATTACATAAACGTATGCATTTTAAAAATCAGTGTATTATGTACCAACATAGTTGCGAAGTATTCTAAACGTTTGTTTAAAACGTTTTAAACAAGTTCATATATTTGAAATATTGTGTAAGTAAATGTCTGAAACGTTATGAAAATTCGAAAATTCAATTAAAATAACTAAGATTACTAGTTAAATAACTATGTTCTGAAAAGTAAAGATATGTAGTTTTTAATGGAAAAAAAAAAAAAAAGATCCGAACGTTGAATTGAGTAATAGATTACAGCGAGACCGTAAAAATGCATGTATGCTAATATTTAACAGTAAGGGCAAACAATTCGATACGGAATACACGGGGATATTTTTAAACAGTACGAAAAACAATATATTTTTTAACTGTTTCACGAAAAATGATTTTAAAATATCGCACTAACAATATTTAAGGGGTTGCGCATAGGCAATATATACGTGTCTTTGTTTTGTCACGGGTATAAGTACCATATTATAAAATCGAATTGAAACGATGAACAATCCGCTCGTTATGATAACGTTGAAACCAACGACATTATCTGGGTCTTGAAGCATTGATTTTGCCATTTGCGAGATAAACCGATTATTTGACACGAGGTTTGAAAAAAAAAATTCTCAGCGCTCTACCTAGCCGGATTTCGTAGCGTTCGTAATTTATTCGAGTTGGCTAAAAGCAAAACAGCGGTCGGTCGGTTTAAACAAATAGGCTTCAGCTATCAAAACTCGCGTGATCCAACGGAACTACCGGTCAATGCCGATACAGACCGTTACGTTCCCCCGATTGAATGAAGAGACACAAAAACAGTAAAAAAATGTGATTTTGAAACGAACTGATTTTAGGATCGCCGTCGAAAATTTAAAAAAAAAAAAAAAAAAACGATGCCGCGAACTCATTTTTGCCGTTTTTTTTTTTTTTTCTTTCTTTCTAAAACGCGCGCGAGTTCCGCTCTTAAGCCCGTCCCATCGGGAAACTGACGATTCGCGGTTCGTTTGTCGTCGTAACGTTACGCGGGGCGAATCGGCGGAGTACAGAGTGTCGTGTACCTAGCCTACGACTTACTGTCTTCTGCCGTGCCGTCCGCGTCGTGACGCGCACGGGCGTTTCCAGTTCCGCCGCGGCCGCCCGGTTAAACGGCGGACCCGCAGACGGTCGGTAATATCGTTTGAACCCGTGGGGGGGTGGGGGTGGGGTGCGGAGACGATCAAACGTATTTACAATGATATACCGGTAACGTGCGCGATTCGATTCGCCGCCCCGCGGGTGTCCGTTCTGTTTCTCTGACACTTCCCACTCCGCGTGAATTATTGTAATATTATTGTTGTTGTTGTTTACACCGCTGTCGCGGCGCGGCCCGGGCGTGTGCCCCCGCAAAAGCCCCCGCGCCGTTTCGCTACAATGGCATTGTTAATCCTTTGCGCGGTGAAAGACGCACGGTCGCCGCACAACGAAAACGACGCAAAGGATTATAAAACGCCGCGTCGACAACAACGACGGTAATATATCGCGGAGCTTATATACCGCGGCCAATCACGATTCGCGAGCGTTGTCGCTTTCTAATACTGACGAGCGGACGTCGAAAAAAAATTTCAAAAAAAAAAAAACACCCGTCATGTCCGTGCTGACGACTCGCAATAACCGGACAATGTTCGTTTAATCATTACGCCTATATTATTATCGTGTACTTGACTCGGTCGCGGCGTCACTACCGCAGAATACGATCACGGATTATTCCCCTACCCCCATCACCGAGATAAAAATTTGCAATATTGAAAACCCGTTTCGCAGAATTTACCCAACCGACCGTGTCGACTTTTCACGTGATTCTGCCCGGTTATTCATTATTTCAGCTGTGAATTCAACGCCAAAAACGTTTAACAAAAAAAATAAAAAAAATCATTAACTCACAATATTCACCCGGATCTTGTACTGTTTTAATCGTTTGTTCGACAATTATTTTGGCCAGGTCGAAATCGAATAGATAGTAATTGGAATGCCGTTATTTTTCACCATTTCCATAAAAATCTAAACTTTAAACTGTACAATAAACTAGCATATACTACGTGTTACTTAAGTTAACATTTTGTTTTTTTTTTTTTTTTATTTCTAAGCAAAACTCACGGCGAACCTCGTATTAAATTTCAAAGCATTTTTGCTCGGCCGAAACAATTTTATTTGCATGTAAAAACAAATAAAATCGGAACGTCTCGAAAATCGCCAGAATTGTTTTGTCGCGTGAATTTGACCAAATCAAAAAAAAAAAAAAACAGCAACACGATAATGCGTAGTAAAACTAATGCATTATTGTCCGCTGTGCGCGGAATTCAAGTATCCTAGTAAATAGTATTCGTTTATATTTAAACGAACATTTTAGCACGATTGCAAAGAATGAATGAGCATTAAATCAGAATTGTTCTTCGAGTCTGCATTATGAAGCCGCTGGACAAGTCGGAAATTATGCGAAGAAAAAAAAAAAATCAAAAACCACGGGGTATCGTAATTCGTTGTCGTTTTTTTTTTTTTTTTTTTACATTAATTTTTCAATAGAACCGTCGCGCGGTTATCTAAAGAATAAACGTTTCACATCGAATGTACTGCCGGCCCTAAAAATTCGCTTCTTTTGAAATTATTACAAGCGAACAATGTGGAACGCATATTTTATGCTAACCGAAAAACCACATTTACCGGGGGAAACGAATAAAACACCACACGTTTCAGCCGAAACTATAACAGTTTCTCGGTTGTACGTTCACGGTCCGTTGGGCGGAAAAAAAGAAAAAAAATCAATTTCAAATGGCTAATGCATATAAACACAGCTGTACCGTGTTATAATATTTACGTTTCCGAATAATCAATACACTCGCGCGGCGAAAACGTTAACCAATCCGATAAAATCGGCACGCGCCGAGAGAGTGATGATGATTTTATTTATACACAAGGCGATCCGTTTAAGCGAGCACGCTCGATGTCTCGGAAAGTATTTATTTATTTATTTATTATTATTATTATTTTATTTTTTTTTTTTGAAAATTTAAGAAACAAGCTGCTCTAAAATTTAACATTTACGTTATTTTCTGACACCTCAATTTTTCCAAAAAATACAAACAAAAGTGGGTATTCGTTTCATCCCCGAATATTAGAGTGACAAAAAACATAAAAAAATATAAAAAAAAGGTTTATGTTTAATTTTGAAGCAACTATTGTTTCTATACTAAAGAAAAAAAAAACAAAATTGAAAAAAACTAAATACTTTCCTAACTATCGACTGTATCTACTTAAATGGATCACTCTGTATAGTATTGTTATATACACGCGCGATGAGTGGGACAGTCAGCGTATAAATCAATCACGATCTGTTTTAATAATGGCTTAGAATCTTCAAAAATTGTCTCCCTCAAGGAAGTGTGCTAGCCCCTACTATGTTTAACATCTACACAAACGATCAACCAATATCCACAGATAGCGACGTAAAACACTATATTTACGCAGACTATACAGCAATTGTAGTACAACACGACAATTTTGAAAATATAGAGGAAAAATTATCGGCAATCTTAAACGTTCTTGGAAAATATTTTAGGCGCAATTACCTAAAACCTAACCCAAGTAAAACACAAGTCTGTGCTTTTCACTTGAGGAATCGATGTGCCAGCCGTACTCTTAACGTCTACTGGGACGGGATAAAACTCACCAACACACAACGTCCAAAATACCTCGGAGTAACGCTAGACCGATCTCTCACCTACAGATTCCATTGCGAAAACACCAAACATAAAATAATGAAAAGAAATGGCATATTGCGGAAGCTTAGTGGCTCCGCATGGGGCTGTAATCCTCACGTCTTAAGAACTACGGCGTTAGCTCTATGCTTTTCAGCGTCAGAATATGCTAGTCCAGTATGGGGTAGGTCATTACATACTAAAAAAGTCGATGTTGCACTAAACGAGTCTTGCCGACTCATAACCGGTTGNCAACTATACATACTTTCGGGAATAGCTCCTCCATCAATAAGAAGGTCCACGCAAGCAGACTGGGAAAGAACGAAAATAGCATCGGACCCACGATATCCCATGTACGGTATAACTCCACAACTATCTCGTCTCAAGTCCAGGAAGAGTTTTATGAACCATACAAAAGCCATCTTGTCAACACATCCTGAAACAGAAAGGACGACCAGATGGAGAAAAGAGATAAGCAGTACTTCCAGCTGGGTGCCGAATGAGTCACTTCCACCTGGTCATAATGAAACATGGCCGGTCTGGCGAACACTAAACAGATTCAGGACAGGAATAGGACGAACGAAAGATAATCTCATAAAATGGGGACTGCTAGATAGCGCAGACACATTGTGTCTATGCGGAGAAGAACAGACAATGTTACACATCATCAAATGCACAGCTTGCTCTCAAACGTGCACCCCAGAAGACATCCAAAAAGGCACAAACCAAGGAATTAACGTGGCCCGCATCTGGGCCGAAACAATATAAATCCACTAACAACGTCTTAAAACCCTCAACAGTATTACCATATCATACCAAACATTATATTTTATTTATGTTATTTAGTGTAATGCCAAACCTTATTTATTTATTATGTACTGTTTATTAATGTTACTTACCTATTTTATTTATTTATTTATGTTATACTGTTATGATCATTATTATTATTACTGTTATACTATGCGCCTGACACGAAAAAAAAAAAAAAAAATAATGGCTGCGTCATTTTCGCAGTATAACGATAATAATATTCGAATTTCGCGAGTACTGAAAACGCCGGTCGCGTTTATTGTTATTTTTGTTACCTGTAGTTTTTAATATATTTCTTGTTGAATAGCTTATGTTTTTTTTTCCAAACAATTAAGAATGTAGCGACTTAAAAAATAAAAAAAAAAAACAAACAGTAAATACACACCATCGATCGTAAAAGAAACCGAAGCGATGCCAAGTATTTAATTTCCGAAAATTTGATTTGAAACAAAAAAAAGAATTAAAAATCAAAAATCAAATTTGAAAAAAGTGACCCGACCGATCTTGATCGAATCGAATTCAAATCTGTGCTCAGTTAAGTTATTATTATCGTTTCGCCGTATCGATCGGGCTGATTGAAGGGAATGCATTGTCTGAATAATTGAACGGTTCCAAGCAAAAACCCGACAGCTCGATTTTATTCCGAAAATGGTATAACGGTGGTTTCTGATAAAGGAAAGTAAAAATGACGCGTAGAGTTCTGTGCAAGAACGAGACGATTCTCACCAGCCGTTTCAGAAATATAACGCATTAGGAGTTGTCTTGTTCCAAAACATGCTGTGCATAAACGAGATTACTCCGGAAAACGTTATTTTAATAGGTATAAGAGTAGCTTAATATTAATTTGTTTTCATTTTATGTCTGAAGAATGATGCATTTTATCGGATGTAAATAAACAAAATTGGAACAAATGTTATTGACATATAAAAGTTAACGAAAAATTCTGCACCAGAAACCAGACAACTCCATAAAACATTATTTTTCGTTTCCTGAACAATTTGAAATAGTGGAGTTGTCGGAACCGTTCAATTGCTTTGTCGGATGAAAAAAATTAAATATCGTTTTCCAATACCTATTTCTGTCGTTTTCAAATGGGATTATATTAGCAGTGACGAGAAACAAAAAAAAAAAATCATCTAATACATGCTGTAAAAAACATTATCCACGCCTGGTACGGCTTTCAAAACATTTTGGCTCTTTTTGAAGGTTTGTTTTGTTCGCACGGGCTTTCGTATTAGTTTTCCGGTTGTTTATTCCTATCACCCAATTCCCTTTAATTTACGCGGATATTTTAAATACTTGTAATGCCTGTACCGGGTAGTCCGTAGCGGCAAAATTCGACGGTTTCTCGTTTGTTTTAAAAGTAGAAAAAAATAAATAAAAAAAAAAAAAAAAAAAACAATCTGAACACAACTCAAGCGTAATCCGTTGTATTTTCGTAAGAAGCGTTTCGAGTTTATGAGAAAAATTACAAACAAACGGTAGGTAAAAGTACACAATGTCGTTTCGTAGATCCGTCGTACCGGTTTTCTTTTTTTTTCTTACTCGCCCATTATGTAAATACAATTATATAATATCGCACACCGTACACTTTAACGCGTCATCATATTGTAATATTCACTATTACGCTATACAATAAAAATATTCTATTCCGGAATTCGTAAACACGAGAATTCCACTATTACCAGTCCGTGAAAACGATAGTCGGTCCTGTACCTACCTAATAAGAATACTAAAAAAAAAAAAAAAAAACCACGAAAATCGCATTAAGCTCACCGTAAGCATTAGGTTACCGCATAGCGTGTAGACATTAACGGAAAAACATAAATAATAATAATAATAACAACAGGCGTGGCAGTAAACCCACTAATTTCATTTCCCAGCAGTACAAAATAAGCAATCAAAACGATATTGTGAAATAATATTATAAACGCGGCCGATTTCCCCTCCCCTCACCCCGCCCCTCTGCGGAAACGCGGACGGACGTCCCCGTGCTGCTGGTACACGCCCTTGTTTTCTGGATTTATTACTCAGGTCCGACAATTGTATTTTCGGCCGTAAACGAACGCTGTTCAAAAGAAGAAAAATAATTGATATTGTTATTATTATTGCACCCGACACAAAATCGCCTCTCCCCGTAGTCTACACTATAAATTATCATAATATAATGTACTATCATCACTATACGACGTAGCCTTTTGCGGTTTTCGTACAATCCTCCCTTTTGTTTCATGATTATCGCCCATTACTCAAAGTCTTCGTTTTATTCGTCATAGATCGATTTTTCAAAAATACCATGTAATATATTATTATACGAGGCGCCTATAGAACAAAAGGGGCATAACGTGATGTTTTATTGATTCCGAGGAAACCAAGTTTAAAATAAATTATTTGTGTTTAATATAATTATTATCGCGTATCATCATGTTCTTGTATCCAAATGATAGAGATTTCGGCCGCGCGGCAGTAAACAGACGTAGGTGTACGGACAGCTGTTGTGGACCCTTGCTGTACACATTTACTCCGATTCCGTTATGACATTTTCGTTTGAAGAGTATTTTAGTGATATCTAATGTTTGAAACTAGCTCGCAGGCACGCGACGAATAATTTTCTTATATTTTTTTTTACTGCAAAATAAACTGGAACGGTTTTAGTTTAGCTGTGCTCTCAATTCAGATTTTTTTAAAAATGTCACTTATGCCGCTTGTATTGTAGGCACCTCATATAACATTATAAACCTAGTTTATTTTGTTCCTATATTTAAATACTACAATGGCTGAGCAATAATATAATGTAAATTTTGTATAATTACAGCGTAAGGACGAGTGCAAAGGAGACCCCGTTGTAGACCCGATATAAAATGCGGATCAACGTTTTCGACGAGGATTTAATCGATCTGGGTGTAGAATATTGCGTGACATACGTGGTCCAAAACGCGGATAGATGGCGTGATGTGTTTCGATGGTTAATTTGCCTGTTTAACATTGTAACTGTAACTTAACATTTAACTAACCTGCACTTCCTCATTCCGGTGTGTATTATTATTATCTGCTTCCTCTACTCATTACCAATTACCTATCCCGGTCGATCGATCGGCCGTTGTCGTTGTTGTGATTGTTGCCACCGGCGCAATTACCTCCACTAACTGCCTAGTGAGCTCGAGAAGTGACTAGCATTTTAAGTTGCCTATTCGTACCAAAGTCGGCGTTAGTCAAATCGATTGCCTACCTCTGCCAAAAACGGCAAAAGGTGATCGGTCCTTTCAAGACTGATCTGGTCCTTTGATATCGAACCGAGTCATCATTATGTGATATTATATTAATATGGGTTAAGCGTCACACACGCAATAATTAAAGAGTTCCGAATAGGCAATTAAAATGATTTTTTAAAATAAAATCAAAAATTAATAAATCAAAAGTATTCACTTTTATTTGAATTTAAAAGCAGTCCCTAGTACTTATCAAAAATATTTTCACTCATTATGAAATTTAAAAAACCAATATATTTGCATAGATATTCCACATTGATGTTAAAATATGACATTTTGATTTAAATTTAGGTAATTGAATAATAGGTACCGTAAATATTTAAGATTATGAAATAGTTTTAGATTCTGAGTGGAGCGAAGAAACTTATAATTTTACAAAGATGTTAATTAATTTATTTTTTTATCTGTGCGCAGCGTTTCTACTAAAAGATTTTCTCGGATTTCTACGTGTAGCACCTTTTCTAAATGGAAATCGGTGTGAGGAAATACTTTAAAGAGGTCATTTTTCAATTTTCTTAAAAGTTTTCTTATCATATATGAAAAACCGAAAAAAAAAATGGGAAAATTTACGAAATATTACTCAGTACTTTTTTTTTTTTTGAGGGGGGGGAATTTTCTACCAGCAATTTCGTTCCAACTTTTAATGATACCAATGTTTCTGAAAGGAAATTTTACTGAGGAAGTACTTTAAAGAGATCGTTTTTCCATTTTCCTTGGAATTTTTTCAGAAACTGGGAAAAACTTGAAAATCGATATAAAACTAAACAAATATTATTAAAGAAAATATATAGAGCCTATTTAATTATTTTACTACAATATGGCTTATATATAGTTGACACTTAAATACCACTCAGAATCGTTTTTACGTAAGCAATGGTTTATATCATTGCTTACAGTTATACATTAAAATATTACCTATAACAGTGGCTGCACCCGTCCTTATTATTCTAGGTCATTTTATTTGAGTACTGTACTATGTTATTCTGATTCTAATCAATTGAGATAAAATAAAAGGCATTTTAAAATGTTTGACTTTAAATTTAATTTTAATGTACCTATAATGGTACTTTAAGATTTTTCCGGTGGATTATTTTATAATGTCATTTCCTATAGATATAACTCTGTTATTTAAATACTGTCATCATAGACTGGTTCACGAGAGACCTTAACTTCTTATTACTATACAGTTTATTTGCTGATTCATCGTTTGATATTTTGTTATTATAACAAAGAATATAAACATATGTAAAATAATATGTTGTTTTTAGTAATCACTACAGTCAATCGCAAATTTCTATATGTCAAATAAAAAATTGTTCTCGATACATAATATATATAAGTATCAAAACTGACAATTTAATATTACTGTTGTGTGCAAGGCGTTTAAAATACCTGATGAGCCCAGTTCTACCACTAAATATTTCGGTTGTCATAGATGAAATTAAAGTTGTCCAGTGAGACCAAAATTCGTCATTTGATTTCATTGGGTGCAGCGTTTTAATAAGTACCTATATATTCCATCTACAAATTTTTATCTGAATTTACGATAAAAGTCAAAACATTCTTTGTGGCCACAATAAGCAAATTGTTAGGACGTTCATTTCTATATTTTTGTTTCGAAAAAAAAAAAAAATAAATAAAATACGTGTGATAACAGTCGAATCGGGCTCACCATAACGTGTTATAATTTATAATCGCCTTGGGTGTTTACACGGCGCACCAGATGCAACACATATTGTATTTAAACATTTTGTTATACAGATCGAGCAGCCGTAAATTATTAAATTATAATCACGGTTGTAGAAGATAAGATCGGTAATCTTCTCTGAGTTAATTGTCTGGCCTCTTAGAGAGGCAATTTTTGTTCACTTTCCTTCTAATATTTTTAAAGAGTAATAGACTTTAATACACTGGATTCCGCTTAACGTGAGCGCTTCGGGACCAGTGGAATTTGCCTACATTGAGCGGTTGCCCATTTTAACCGAAATGAGTATCGTTATACATTAGAATCGGGACCAGACCGTTATGCCAATATTAAGCGGCTGTCCGCATTGACCGGTAGCCACATTAAGCGAAATTCACTATATATTTAATCCGAGAGGAGCTCAAGGTTTTGACTATGGTGGATAAATTATTTTGGCCCTCCCCTAGACTTTTATCCAGTTACACTACTGTGTACACTACTTATTAAAGAAATATTTCAAAAATCTTATTTAATCATAATTATGCAGATATTTTCAATAACAGCTATTGTAATTATAAGAGTTTTATTAAGATATTAATTTTATGCATTATGGATTAAATTATAAAATTTTAAATAGTATACTGTATTATAATCTGTGTATGACGTATGCTTCGATAATGAAAACATATTGTACAAGCATAAAATAAATAATAAATAATTGAAACATAATAATAATAAAATATATGATTATAAATGTATAACTTTTTACGGTTCGCCTGTATTTTATTTGCCCTTCATTTCTAAAGTAATAAATTTTCGTCGAAACTGTACATGCACGCACAGCACGATGGCAATTTAAACGTATCATAATAAATATCTTCCCCTTCTGTAATGGCCATCAATTTCTTGTAGATATACTTTTGAACACAAGTAGTTTTGTAGCCCATTGGCAGGCTATCGCTAAATTTGCTTGGTCCTCCGTCATTTCTACGGAAATAATTTTGTTTATTTCAGATTTTTAAATAACAATTTACTTATATTTGTTATTATTTTTGATATACATACAAACACGTTTCCACTCGAATTCCTTGTTTGATAGCATTTTGATCTTGTACAATAAAACGCCATTTATTATTTTTAACAACACCTGCTTCTGGATATATCACTTTTGCCTAAAAAATTTTTTTATCAAATGAAAATGTATGGTTTCGATTAAATAGATATTGTTGAGTATAATCAGTATATTAAATACCGTAAGTATTTCACCATGGTACTTATATGTGGATTTGCCAAGATTAAAAATTATAGTATGATAAAATACAAAAAACTAAATATAAGTTAAAATTTGTACAATAATAATTTAAATATAATCTCTTGTTATTAAAAAATTAATAAATGGGAAACTTTAACAGTGATTAATAATGGTCAGAAAATGCGAATATTGAATATCTAACTACGGATTACTTACATGCGAGCGCAATAAGAACAAAAGTTATATGTAACGGTC
Source organism: Cinara cedri (assembly GCA_902439185.1). Taxonomy (NCBI): domain Eukaryota; kingdom Metazoa; phylum Arthropoda; class Insecta; order Hemiptera; family Aphididae; genus Cinara; species Cinara cedri. The sequence goes on along the minus strand of CABPRJ010001469.1, from coordinate 165,505 downwards.
TTATATATTTTTATATTTTTTCCCAAACCCGTAAGTTATTCACGAACCTTGAAATAATTGTATTTTAAAATTATCATAAAGTAATAATGATAATAATAATAATTAGACCATGTTTTCTGTTTACTATAGCTACACTGTCCTCTAAAACATCTAGACCCAAATGTAAAATGAAAATCATGCCTCGTAGGAAAATTTAATTTGAGAATAAAAGTTAGCAATAATAATACATAAGACAATAAACGAAATCATTATGGTGCAGTATTTATTCCTTCCTCTTGATTTTGTATATATGTATAGTGTTGATGTTGTAAAGGGATTTAAGTAAACTATTTAATGTCCACACTCTTTCAAAAATTCAACGTACGTAAGTACATGAAGTATCACTACCCTACTGTTAAACTATCAGTATTTCGATTTACAGAAATTGTTCAATATCAATACTCCAGTCAGAATAATTTTTTTATTTTCAATTTTAATGTTTTTAATTTCATTATAAAATGTCTAAGTTATACTTAAGAATTTCTTAGTACGTCTAGTAGGAATAGTTTATACATGTATAACAGAAATAGTATTAATAATATAAAAACTTACTTGTGATTCACACATTGGTTGAAGAAAGGTAGACATCTTAGGATTCCTATGTTCAAAATCATACATCTAAAACAAAATTTTCACTAAATAATTTACAAAATATTATGGTGTTCTTTTCAACAGGGAAAATTATACAATTATTGGTATTTAGAACAATTGGTACAAATTTAAATTCTTTAGTTGATTTTTTGCACGACTCGAACCTGGTTTTGAAGAAACGATTAAAACTGCGATATTGTCATTTTCTAACACCCAATATGAAAACGAACACTTTAAAAAAAACAGTTCTTAAGACCGAAATCAACAAATTTTAAAAACATTTCTCGAAACTCAATCCGAGACTAATACATTTTTAAACCGATGTTACGAGACAAAACACAAAAAAGTCAAAAAGGTCTTATTAAAGGCCATAATGTACCTTGAATACAGATTGGACGGTAAGTTACTATGACGATCAAAAACAATACATCAGCTATTGACACCGCGTGGTTGAGGTGCGGTTTTTCATATTTAAAAATGGTTTGGTGTTATCGTTCACCCATCTAAAACATTAGCTATCTTCATCACAAATAAATCATTATCAAGTACTCCAAAGCTAAGAATCAAAGAAACTCAAATCGAATAGTCATAATTAGTTAAATATCTACATAGACTCTAGGCTCAATAATAAACCAAAATAGTTTTCTATCAACCTTAACCAAAATCTACATTTACAAATTATACATGCTCCCTGTCCTTACCCATACCAGTCCGGCCTGGGTTTCAAATTATCCAACCAATCAATTTAAGAAGAATCAATCTTCCTTGGTTAATAAACAACCTTGCGAATAAAATATTAATTAACATCTCAATCATATCAGATTTCATAACAAAACAAAATAATAATATTTTGGGAATTCTATGTGGGAATATCGACTAAATGGATTGATTCATCTAAGTATTCACAGAGCCGTAGCTACCAATAATAAGTAGTGATTTGATCAATATTTTTTTTTTTAAAATAATAGAAAGATTATGTTTTAAAAAAGACGGGCATATTCACATGATGGGCACAGCCACTGTTGTTGGTGAGAAGTTGCGAAGGTAGGATATAAAAGGGAAATTAATTTATATCTGTAAGCAGGGGTAAACGATTGGTTACTAAAAACGATCCTGAGCGGAGTTTAACAATATATATTATTTCAAATTATGGTGAAATTATTAAATAGGCATCATATATTTTCGTTGATAATATTTGTTTAATATTGTGTCCATTCTCCCGGTTTTCCCGGTTTTAACCACGTTTATATCGTTTATTGGGAAAACTCCTGGGAAAAACAAAATATGACTTCCTCAAAGTACTTTCCCAGTAAGATTTCCTTTCAAAAAAGTACTATCAATGTAAATTGGAGCAAAATTTCTGGTAGAAAAGTTGTTTACAGGGTAAAAAAAAGACCGTAATATATTTTACAAAAAATTACCTTATTAAGCACCACCTCAGGAAAATTCCCTTTCAGAAAAGTTACTATACTCGATACTTTGGAGTAAGATTTCTGGAAGAATTTTTGTACACAATATAGAAAAAAAAAAATAAAAATTTCTGTAAAACCAATACATTCTTCGTTACACTTAGAATCTAAAACTACCCGAATAACATGTTTACGTTTATTTTCTCTATGTATACCGATATATCTAAGTATTATGTATAGCCAAGATTAGTATAACATTATATTACTATGACATGCCAATTAATAATAATAGCAAACAAAAATGAATACTCTGTTACAATTTAAGATATATTTTATTTTGGTCGGGAAGTACAATTTGTAAATTCAAACCCCCTCCTTCCCTAGATTCAGGATTAGTGTTTACCTGATCTGCCAGTCGAGTTTATCGATCAATATTTGGGAAATGTAAATTAGACTATAATTTGTCACTCATCTGGCATAGTTTTAAACATATTTCAAATCCGCCATTTTCATCACCACCATCACCATTTTACCAAAAATAATTCTCAAACCAAAAAATTTCAAAAATGTATTTAAAATTCGAAACCAAAACCGTTAAATTTGATAGCGATTTCAAGCTCTAGTTTCATAGCAGTGCTTGGAATTATTGGAAACAAAAAATTGGTAAGAAGATAAACAATGCAATATATATTTTATTCATTATCTATTCAGTCAGATATAGCGATTAGTATCCCAAACTAGGAAATTTAATCTTCTAAGTATACCGATAGTTTTATTTTAAATTTAGTAAAACCTATACATTTTTAGTTTGTTTTTATTTTAATACGTGATTACATATTCCCTATATATTATAAGCACCAAATGTATTACTTATTAAAGGAAAAAATGTTGACAAAAACATTATTTGAGGTCGGCGAATTTAGTATTTGGAGTCAACAAAGTTTTAATTGCAGCCCTCCATCGATTATTGTGTGGTTTTGAAAAATTAGTCATACTACGCTAAAATATTTTTAAAAAGGAAGAACTTTCAAATTCAAGCACTGTTCTCTCGAGAATCCTGGCTCGGAAGTTTTAGTACTAAAAGTCCACCAAAAAAAGTGCTTAAATCATCAAAAAAAAAAAAATCATGAAAAAGCACTTTAAAATATTTAAAAGAATAAAATAGAAAAAGGAGTTCAAAAATACCCTTTCTAACGGTTACATCTTATTTAATAGAATTTTTAACACTACGAAAAAGTTATTTTAAAAGTTAGAGCCATTAGTGAGAAAATTATAAACCCCTCTATCATTTTTTTTTTTTTATTAAATATTTTTCAAGTGTTTTTTATCAGTTTTTTTGTTGACATTTTTAAGAACTTTTTTGTGGATTTTAAGTGCTATAAACTATAAGTCGTTGTTATATTATTATATGTATAATACAATAATTATTATCTATATTCCACGTATAGTACATACTTCACTCATAGGATCTGTGCTGCAGATTTTAGTAGCCAACCTAAATTTGAAACTTTTGAAGATACGAAGCAAGTCTTCTCTAAAAGCAAAATATAAAAAACAACAATTTTAATTTTAATGTAATTAAAAGTTAGTAGAAGACACCTATTTAGTAACTACCTGCCGTTAAATATATAATTTTATTTTGGCCTTACCTTGGATAATTATCGATTTGAGTACAAAAACTTCTGTTCATTGAGCATTTATCAATTGCGTGTGAATCTGGTGTAAATTTATTGAACGAAACTATTGGCATTGTTTTTTCAATTAAACATGGAATGGCTAATGATGTTGATGTATTTGATATTGGTAAAACCTTTAAACTTGTAGCTTTAATAGTCTTAAGACGTTTTAAACTAAACATATAATATAATTTGAATTAGTTCAATGTACAAAGAAAATTGAATTCACAAATTATATATTAAAAATAAAAATTTAATTACGTATGGCACATTTTAATTGTTCTCTGTTTTTGTCATTAATTTATAAATATTAACATTGATAATTTGAGTCTCATACATAACTTTAAGTTATATTTTATAATACAATTGAATGATATGATGATATAAAGGAAATCTGGGGGAAAGAAAAATTGGGGGCAGGCTAAATACTCTTGTTATTAGTCCCCTCAAAATTGTCCGTGTTTTCATAGTCGAGAGTATATTACAGTAAAAACAGAACCCGTCACATATGAAACACGATTGATGGATATGCTAAAAATCATGATCATGATAGTAGGGCTATGAATTTCTAGAAAAGTGCATTTTTTAAGCTAATTGTGAAACGTAGATTATTTCGAATTACATAATTTGAATTATGTAACGACAAATTAAGTTATGAAACTTTTATTTTGCATTTTTTGACGTTTTTAATTTTAAAGGTTAGTTTTTGGACTCTTTAAGTCATATTTTCCTTTTTAGTTCATTTTCCGGTATTTTTTTTCATAAAATTCCGTTAATTAACAACTTTTACATTTTATTTTACACAGTCTGTAAATACGTTAGATTTACATTTTATAAAATATTTTACACAAACCGTATATGGGTTAGGTAAAGATAAGGATTTTATCAAATAAGGCAATATTGCCAGTTATTTGTGGGCTTGTGAAATATCGATATCAGTAATATCAAAGTAAATATAAAAATTAAATTAAAAACCATTTTATATTGCATTTTTAATGTTTTTCACTGCATTAAATTCACAGCTCTAATTATGATTAACACATGATATAACCAATGGGTATACTACATCTATGCTGTATATTCTCAATATTTTGTCTTATATTATGAAACATACATTTATTAAGAAAATATGACGAATTTGTTTAAGATGATTAGTACGCGGTGTTTTAACTGCATTCATTTGAGTATTTTGATCATGTATTAATTTTTTTAAGTAGTATATTTTTGTGTACAAATGTACTAATACATAAATAACGATCGTAATTCAATATATGTATTTTTATAAAATATTATTTAAAACAATTTTTAGCATAGTTATTAATTGTGTTGTATATATGGTAAGCAAAAATGTGCAGTGCCACATTATTTAAACATATTTACCATATTTTTATATTTTTTGAAACGCAATAGTTTTGCAATATTTTACTAATTAAAAAATAAAAAAGCACAATCGTGTTACACCTATTCCAGTTCTGTAGAGAGGGGATTTTGAACTTCAAATCACAGGGGCGTAATTTCTAAAGTATCAAATTGCTGGTAATAATTTATAGAGGTGAAGAAAGTTCCAAACGATGGTGGAAATCCATTAATCGCCCTCCATGATGGAAAATTATTTCAGAATTTGTTAAATGTATTTATATATATAATTTGAAATCGGAAATGTCTGTTGCAAAAAATTATATTTTTATTTAGAAAACTTGCGACAAATAAGATTTTAAAGAAATAAAAAAAGATATTAGAAGGTATAAAAAAATGTGTGTTTAAAGCTATTTTATTTGAATATTGAATAACTTATTTTATCGAATCCTTATCATTACTTAACCTGTATACAGCTTATATAAAATATAAAATAAAATTGACGTATGTATAGCATGTGTCAAACGAAAAATATACGTGTAAAGATGTAAATTGACGGAATTGCATTAAAAATACCGGAAATTGAAGTAAAACGGAAAATATGACTGAAAAGTCCAAAAATGATCTTAAAAATTAAAAATGTCAAAAAATTAAAAATAACAGTTTCATAAATGATTATGTTATTACATGATTCAAATTATGTGTTTAGAAAGCTATATTTTACGATCAGTTAAAAAAAAAAAGAATTTTCCTACAAATTCACAGCCCTAATTATTATATATTATGTAATTATTTGGTCTTTTTATGAAGAGAAACCTCCGCTGGGATGTTCACATTGATATTTTAGTAATGCGTTTAAGATCTATTATATACAGTGTGTAATCGTTTGTTGGAAACACTCTATAACTTAACAAATTTTAAATATATTTGAATTCTGTTTGTTTTTGCTTCATAAAAAACTTTTTATAACTTATTTGATTAATTAAACAATCTGTATGCCATGTCATTTCACGCATGCGCATATCAACTTTTTTTTTTAAATGGCAATCCCAAATTTTTTTTGGTTAAATATTTTTACTCTTATTTTTGCTCAACAAGCTAAATTTGAATTAAACCAAGAATTGTAATACAGGCCTTAAGTCAGAAATTGATTAAAAATAAAATCAAATAAATAAATCGATTCGCTGACATTTGTAAAATGTGTATTATACATATGGACCCAGTTTTCTCAAGAGTTTTCTCATCAAATATGAAAAACTGAAAAAAAACTGAGGAAAACTGGAAAATATAGTAATTGTAGGTATAAGTTATAATATATTACGGCCTTCTTTTTTCCTGTGAACATAACAGCACCAAAAAAAAAAAAAATTCTATAGCCGTCGATGCCTACATTTCTTAAATAATATAGTAATAAGTTATTACTAATAAGTAATAACTAATAAGAAGTTTATACTTTATTATTTTAATAATAATTAGGTAATTTATAAAAATTAAAGTTTTATATATAATCATTAAACTATTAACATACAGTACCAACCTATTGTATGGTATTGAATTTATCTTGTATATTTTATCTAGCTAAAATATGAAACTTTAAAAATAAAAGACCTGTCACTGTCAGTCAAGAAGAGGCAGGCCATACTGAAATTATTGATTCTGAAACTACTAATATCTTCAAAATTAAAAAAATAACAATAAATAATTTAGTTACATTATATGTATATTATAATAATTATAATATAATTAAATATTAACTATAAATATTAAATATAATTATAGGTAATTGATGAACAAATCTTGTTTAATTAAGTATCCTCAACGTTAGTAATTGGCAAAATTAGGCTCAAAGTAATATTGATTTTAGTCTTAAGTTTGGATTGATAATTTTAATTAGCTCAATACATTTGTTAGGTAGGTACCTACTTATTAATGAAGTAGACTACAATACTTGTTACACTAGGTGAATGATGTAGTGTTAGTTTGTTTGTTTGTACTGAAAAATGGAATACCATACAATAGGAATTTAACCATATTAACAACTACAAGGTTTATTAAATTAATAATGTTTTGTTATATTGACACGGTATGAAAGAAAATTTTTTTTCTAAAAAGTTTTAATGTTAGTTTCCAAAGAATAACACGGAAAGAAACACACATCAAGTGAGGTAGTAAAAATGACTTACGATTAATTAAAATTAATATTAAAAAAATATTATAAATTGTTATAACCACTATTAACTGCAACCTAATAATTTTATATTCTTAGGATTTAGAATTTATAGTAATACCTCAAGAAATTGATTTTGAAAAACAGAAATCGATAAAAATCCATACCTTGAATTGATGTTTGAAATGAATTTTCTTAGATTATCTAAACTTGTATGTTTTTGTATATCTTGATATTTCCTTAAGTACTGTAAAAATTCTTCTTGGTTTGAATTATAATCAAATAAGTTCCCATCAGCTATTGAATTAGACAATTGAATCTGTAAAACATTAATTTATTATCATATTTTAAATTCTGAGCATAAGGATCTATTGGTTGTACTAATTTTATATACATATATTTATATAGTTTTTTTTATAATTTTGTGTTTTGCAAGTAATTTTTCTATCAAAAATCTGGATCCAATCAAAAAATTTTTAGAGGTAAACATTGTATATTCATTTGATTTACAAATGGCAACCTATATTGAAAATTCCATAAATAGATGGAGCATAAGTTAAAATATATTTTAATGTTGAAATTTTTTGATTCCATCAATCTATTGACGAGATTTTCCATTTTTAAGTTTTAGTTAGAGGAGAGTAGTGGTGTATTAATAACACGCCGCGCGTCGTAACAAATGATACTCCACTACAACTTTCCTCCAACCTAAATTTAAAATAAAATATTTCATCAATGGCTAGACAAAAATCAAGAATTTCAACACTAAAATGTATTTTAACTAATACTCAACGAATAGTAGAGAAACAGAGGAAAAGAAACAGAGAAAAAAATATAATATAAACAAATATCAAAGTAAGACAATCTAAGTATTGCAAAAGAGCTTCTTAAATTAGTAAGATCTCGATTTCAAAAAAGAAGAATAAAAACTCATGGTATTGATGATTTATGAGTTGACCTAGTTATAATTAGAAATTATATTAATGAAAATTCAGTTTATTTATACATGTTGAATGTTATAGATACTTTTTCAAAATTTGTTTAGGCTGAACCTCTTAAAAAAAAAAGATGGGCAAATTTTACAAAAGCTTTTGAAGAAATAATAAAAAGAGCTATACTACAGAAACATAACTCTCCAACATTACTTTACACTGATAAAGGAAGTGAGTTTGTAAATAAACAGTTTAAAGAAATGTTAGAGAAATACAATATAAAACTATATCATACACAAAACGAAGAGAAATCTGTAATTATTGAACGTCTCAATAGAACTTTAAATTGTAAAACGAGATTATAGTATGAAATTCAAAAGTATAAAAGATGGATTGATATTTTACAAGATTGATTGAACCAATATAGTTTTAAAAATATTCATGAAACAATTGGAGTGATGCCGTTTGAAGTAAACAAAGTTAAGGGAGAAAAAGTATTACTTAAAAGATTCCCTAATGAAATATCTAAGTCAAAAATTGAATTCGAGGTTAGTGATGAAGAACTAGAAATGAGAGAGCACTTAAACTTCATAGAATTTTTTGTAAATTTTCTAAAAATATTATTGAGAATAGACTAACTAGAATAATCGATCATAGTAGAAGATTTTATGAATATAGAATTCTTACACATATGGTATTCGCTAAATTGAATGATAGTTTATTTGAGAGGGATAAACCTTCTGCTTTAAAAATTATTGATATTACTAACGAAAATCGGTCTGCTTTTAAAAAAACAATTTTATCATTTATTGTTGAAAATACGTATTAATTTAAAGATATCAATCGGTCTTTAAATTATTCAAAAAAGTTTGAAAAAAAAAAAAATGTTAGAATATTTAAAAGAGATAGGTAATTTTAAAATAAGTATTATAGTAAATTGTAAATTCACCAAAAAAAAAACCTTCAAATGAGGAATTATATAGAGGTTTTAGATCAGAAAGCGAACCTTTCCTTAGTTCCACTGATTTCAATGATTTTATAACAATGTGAAAAAAACAATTCAATCTCGAGAAGATGCATTTATAGCTAAGGGTTCTGATTGAATGTTTAACAAAGTTATAAATATGTATAAATAAAATCCACTTAGAGGAGCATCATATATTAAACTACCAGATTGGATAGTTAGAAAAAAAGGTATTATTAACATTGAAAATAGAGATAATAAATATAATCTTTGATCAATTCTTGCTGGTTTACACCCAGTGATAAAAGTCGAAAAAAGAGTTTTCAATAAAAAGAATGGAAAAATAAATTTAATGGGTATTTAAAAGTTTAGAAATTAAATTTTCTGTTAAATTAAAAGATATTACTAAATTTAAAAAAGAGTAAATATTTCTATTAATGTGTATACTTATGGTAATAATAAAAGTATAGTACCTCTACAAATATGTGATATTCAAAAAGAAACATAAATTAACTTATTTTACCTCACAGAAAAAAGCAAAGAAAATTATTATTTGATTGAAAATGTATGGAGATTTGTTAGATCACAAAAACGAAACATTGTGTTTCAAAATATTCATGTAACAAGTGTTTGTCTCACTTCTATACTGAGAAAAGTCTAACAGATCATGAAGAGTATTGTAGGAATGATAAATGCGCTAAAGAAATATTACCAAAATATTCTGAACGCATTAATCAATTTGAAAAATATAATCAATCTTATAAAGTTCCTTTTGCTAATTACGCAAATTTTGAATGTATGCTTTCTAAAATTTATACATGTCAACCTTGTGATGCAACTTCTTACACAAAAACTTATCAAAACCATTTACCTGTTAGTTTTTGTTTTAATGTTAGAAATATTAATAGTAGTAACAGTAATCTAGTAACATATTTAGATGAAGATGTGGCAAACATTGTTTATAACAAAATAACAAAAGAAGTTCTTTATATTGCAAAAAAATTATTTAATTGTAAAAAAACCTATAATAAAAATCAATGAACAAGAAACTCAATATGAATAAGAAAATAACTGTCATACATGTGAAAAATCTTTGATGGATTTAGCATTAATACTTGAGAAAAGACAGTAAATACTTAATGAAATTATGGAATATTGGCAATCCAAAATGTTTAATGTTGTTATGAAATATTGGTTTATTGAAAAGAAAGGAAAATCAGCATTTCCTTGGGAAATGCATGGAGGGGAAAATGCACAATATTTTCATAATTGTAAAGAATATAATAATAAAATTGAAATATATGAAGAGAAAATTGAGAATAATAAGAAAGAAAGAAAAGTGTTCATTAAAGGTCTTGAAGACAATATGAGAAAAATAAAATAATATGATCATTTAATAGGAAAATTTAGAGGCTTTGCTATTCTATATGAAATATAAATTATATAGTATCTAGATTTATTCCAGTATTTTTTCACAATCTATCTGATTATGGCGCTCATTTATTCATAAAAGGGTTTGATATTGATAAAGATAATATAAAAACAATTGCATATAGTGAAGAAAATTATATATAATTTTTAAAAATTGTATGATATGAGAAAATAGTTCCAATAACTAAAAACCCTGTTTTAGATGAAAAAGGAAAACCTATTTTTAAAAAAGTTGATTTAAGAAGCATACATTTTAGCATTTAAACATTTAATATTAAGATTTCTTGATTCTTTCAAGTTCTTATCTAGTTCTTTAGAAAAATTAGCTAATACTTTAAAACCATACTAGTTTAAAGCGTTATCTAAGTATTATCCTGAACAATTGGATTTAGTAAAGGAAAAATTGGTGTATCCTTATGAATACAGGAGTACTCTAGAAAAATAAAATGAAAAATCTCTACCTCCTATAGATAAATTTCACTGCTCTTTTATAGGTGAACATGTTACAAAAAAGGCATATGGAAACGCCCTAAAAATATGAAAAACATTCAAAATAAAGAATATGAGAGAGTTTAATATACTTTATAACAAAAACGATCTAATGTTACTTACTGATATAATGTAAAATCATAGAGAAATTCTGAGTTAGATTCTTTCTATTATTATACAACTCCAGGGTTTGCTTGGAACACTATGCTCAGAAAGACAGGTGTAAAATTAGAACGGTTAACAGATATTGATGTGTATTTAATATTTGAACAGTGAATAAGAGGAGGTTTATCTCAATTTAGTATTAGATATTCTAACACAAATAATAAATATATAGGAGAGAAATACAAAAAAGAAAAAAGAAAAGAACAAACACAAATATAATATTTCTTAGATTTGGATGCATTTAATCTCTATGGATGAGTAATGTGTAAATATTTACCGAATAAAATGTTTAAATGGATACAAAATCCTAATTGGTTTAATACAGAAAACATTTTAAAAATAAAAGATGGATAGAAAAAAGGTTGTTTTTAAGGTAGATTTGATATATCCTGAAGAGCTTCACTTCAGATTGGCTACTGAAAATGTATATGATAATAAAAAATTGCCACAATAACTCTATATGATAATAAAAATTATATTCTACATTATATCAATACTAAGCTGTATTTATGTTTAGGTTTAGAATTAGAGAAAATACATAGAATAATTAAGTTTGATCAAAAAGATTGATTGAAACAATTCATAGAATTTAACACAAGTCTTTGAGTAAAAAAAGACAATAAGTTTAAAAAAGATTATTATAAGTTAATGAACAACAGTGTATTTGATAGGACCATGAACATAAGAAACCATAAAAATATAAAATTAATTAGTGGCAAGGAAAAAATAGAAAAGTGGATTGCTAAACCAAATATTGATTGAGCAACCATTTTTACAAAACACTTAGTAGCTGTACATATGAAAAACACTGTAGTTGAATTAAAATAACCAATTTATTTAGGTATGTGTATTTTAGATTTATCTGTAATTCGGATGTATGATTTGTTCTATAATGTAATAAAAAAAAAATATGGAAAAATAATAGATTATAATACACAGATACAGACTCTTAAATAGGAAAAATTAGAACTGATGACTTTTATACAGATGTAAAAAAAAGACAATTAGCAACTTTTAAATGAGTTTGATTTTTCAGATTATCTTGAGAATAATAGATATGGAATAAATAAAAAAGTCCCAGGTAAATTCAAAGGATGAACTTAATGACCAAATAATGACTGAATTTGTTGAATTAAGATCTAAACTATATACATTTAAAGTATTTGAAAATAAAAATAAAATTAAAAAGCAAAAGGTGTGAAAACACCCATGGTTAAAAATGAATTATGTTTTAATGATTTCTATAATTGTTGGAAAAATAAAAATTTAAAATATATAAAACAGAATACTTTTAGAACAGATAAACATAATATTTATAATATTGAACAAAACAAAAAAAGCTCTTAGTGCATATTAGGCATTATTCAACAAAAATAGAAAAAAAGAAAATTTCTGAGAATTGATAATTTAAGAAAAACAAATAATAGAAAATAATGAAATATTAATGTTACTTATTTTTGAGAAATGATTTTTTGCATGCACGATGTGTAATATATTATAGAATCGAATCAATCAATTGAACAACGACAATAATATTTATTTTTCAAAGACTATTCCTAACGCAATGTTTATGTGAAAATAGTTTTTAAAATATTACTAAATTAAAGTATGTGAATAGAGATCAGAAATTAATTTTTTTTTTTAAATATTGTTTAGTTAAATTTTTGAAATATTATTAAATTAAATTTTTTAAATATTATTTAATTAAACTATGTGAACAAAAAACAGAAAAGAAAACTATGTGAATGGAGATTAGAAATTCATTTTTTTAAAGTAAAAATACCAGGTTTCGCAAGAACATACATTTTTCTAATACTGGTAGGTTTTTATGTGTTATACGTACTCAAATATGGTACCTACCGTTTTAATAAAAGCTAGGATAGTAATCATCAACCACGACCACTTGTTCATTTTGTCAGAAATTTACGCTTGATTATATTATAATATACAGATATATTACATTAAGTTAAATATTTTTGTTAAAATTAAACACTATTTTGTTATTCGGTAATTGATGTAATTATTTTCTTTCGAATCTCACAAACACGACATCGTAGACTGATACCAATCGACTGTTTGAACGCTACAAACCACATAATACACACTATAGATACCTAATAAAGAAAATAATTGACACCAGTGGAGACACCGATCGGACTGACGTCAGCCATACAAAGCAGTGTTTCTCAACCTGGGGTGTGCAACCCCTTTGGGGGTCGCCAATCAATTATTTAGGTTTTCAAAAATTTAAAATATTGGGTCACAGTGTTTAATAACTATATTTAATAAGGGTTGCTAAAAAATTTAATATTCATTTAGGGGTCGTGACAGTAAACAGGTTGAGAAACACTGGTATAAAGGATGATTTACACTGAACTGACATTCACAGACCAGCACCGGAATGCACAGACTCGTATCGAACCGACGTTTTGGAGATTATTCACAATGAACGGTTTTACAAAGACAGACATAGACCGTGAAATTGACAAAAGTAATGTTTTATGGGGATCAACAGTTTCTGAGTAATAGCCATTTTAATTTCTAGAAAATTGGCGTGAAAACAATTTTCAATAGAAAAATACGTTACGTTAAAAATCTTTTATTCACATGATTTAAAATATCTTGCATTTTGACCTCACAACAAGTTTTTGTAACGATATCACTGTCTGAATAACATTATTCTTTGACCACTATAAAAATATCTTATAGAGGATAAATATCGGCATTTATTTTCTACGCAGATAGCCGAATATTGATGTGTTGTTGTTTTGTTAAATTATTATCAACAAAAAAAGTTAAAGCTTCGTCTACACTATAAGGAATAGGTTTTATATCATTATGTCATTCGTCACATCTAGCACTTTAAAATACAAATTTTACATATTTTGTTATTAAATTGTACAGAGATAATTGATTTTCTATACGAATTCTGAAATTTTAAAAAACACCATTTTTTTTATGACAATATGATTTTTGTGCGTTGCAGATGCGACGGGACGCAATAAAAAATTAAGTATTCTTATAGCTGAAAACTTTATATACAAAATGCATATATTAGGTATAGAGTAAAATTGATTAAATTTTTAATGAAGTTTTTGAAAAAAAAAACAACACAAAACGTTCGATTTTTTATGATTCATAACGGTTGTTTAAGACTTAAATTTATCTTAATATGTGACTTAACAATCAAGCATTTTTTTTTTTTTTTTATATATTTCAATAACAAAAAAAAAAAAAAAAAAAAAAAAATTAATAAACTATCGGCAATTTTATTTTCAAAATAACAAAAAAACCAATTTGTCTAGTTTACCCAATTATGACTCCAATTCAAAAATATTATTAAATTAAATTTTATATTTACACTAGTAATCATGTACTAATGAGATCGTATAAAAAAAAAAAATTTGAACATTTTTAATGGCCTATTTCTGTCATCTAAATTTTATTCTCAAACCTCTGTGGTCCGCCTCCACCGCATTTCCTCCCCTCTCCGCCATTGTTACAACCATCGCCACCTGCGCTATACGTGGCAGTCCTCAATATTAATATTATAAAAATATAGGACAATATATAGTTCTATCAAAACCCAATTCGTTTTATATATGTTATAATGAGAATATAAGGCATTTATTTTTATTTTTAGGGCGTGTTTAGGGTTTCAACGGGTTTAATTTCATTCCCAGCCCTAATGATCAGTATAATATTTAATGTATTTTTGTTATTTAATATGAATTTACACATAATGGTTTCATTAGAATATTATATATTGACTGTGAAGATGACATGATTCGATTTTGTCAATCTGGTAGTGAATCTATATTATTGTATCAAATCTATTGTTGATTTAAATAAAATATTTGATACTACCTATTGTAATGCCAAAGTATTTATAATAATTTTTTTTTTTTTCACAGATATTTTAGATTCTGAGCGGAGAGAGGAATGTATTGGTTTTACAATAATAGTTTTCAACCAGAAATATTGCTCCAATGTTGCTCCAAGTGTAGTACTTTTTCTGAAAGAAAATTTTATCTAGGTGGTACATAAAGGTCATTTAGTGATTTTCCATGTGGTTTTCATAATTGGGAAAAAAAGTAAAGAAACTGGAAAATGTACAAAATGTATTATTTCAAATTTTATTTTTTGTTGCGATTCATTTAAATAGACTACATTTGAACAGGAAATTATGTTTGCCTTTACTAGATGTAGAAATATTTTCAAAAAATTTTAGTTAATTTTGAACTATTTATAGACATTATAATTTTGCGATTTGATTTTTTACGTAATTTGTTTTTAGTAGATACTCTGTGGATAAAATTGTTAAATAAAACAGAAATACTTGAAAAATTAACGGAAGGTTTATTATAAGTCGTGCTTTGTAATCAAAAAGAAGAAGGTGAATTTAATGAAGTTTTTTTTTTAAGAATTTTAATATCAAATTTTTACGAAAATCATGTATACGTAGGACCTTTCAAAACACATATAACCGAATCCCATTCAGAATCGTTTTTCGTTAACAATGGTTAATCATTATGTACAGATGTACATTAAATTCACATCTATAACGTACCTTCTTAACTTTTCACCAACAACGGCCAATGTAAACCTAACGATTATACATATTATTTAGTTAAGTATGCTAATTTGTTTTTAGATTCCATAGAAGAAATCCTAGATTCGAGAAAATGCCATTCCCTCTTTTTTTCCAAAACCCTGCATAGTGTATACCTCTTTAAGCGAATAATAAATGAAAATTATCAACTGAACGACAAGATACGTTTAATAATAAAATTAGATTTAAATTTTATGATGATAAAAAAAATTACATTGTTAATATAATATTTAATAATTTACAATTTGGTTGTCAAATCATCGGCCGCCGGCAATCGACACGGTTTTCGGCTTATCGGCCGTTGGTTCACCGTCCTAGTTCCCATTTTAATGCGAGTCAAATAAAAATAGAGATGTAAGACGTCTGTAAATGACACTGCCGTCGTCGCACTTTTACACTAGGTATCCTCATAATTATTTTTATACAGAATTTAAATCAAAATATAACGGGGGTTTTTTTTTACAGGAACTCAAACGTCTTGACCGTTCAAGAAATCCCAAGACAAGACCACTACTCTTTCAAGAACCCCGTATATATAAATTATGCACCACCAACTTCTTTCGAAAATAGCTATGTCTGACTTTTAGTAGTTAGTCACTCGTGTTTAATTTTTTTTAATGATTTAACCTTTTGTTTCCATAATTTAAATATTAATACTCGTTATCTGAGTGCACACAGTTTCGAAGTGTTAAATACTTAACTTAAAATAACGCCATTGTATAACCGATACATTATTCGTTCCACTTAGAATATTAGCAATAATCCAAAACAATGTACATTTTAAAAAGTTTTTGCATTAAGGAAATGGTTTATTAATAACATGTAATTATATATAATTGAATTATGTAACCTTAATGTCTTTATTTTTTAATAGAATATGATATCAGATAAACATAATTTGTCTTAGTTAATACAAATCTCTTATGTCTTATTTAATAATTTATACACAAATAATTTTAATAACAAAGGTATTATTAACAAATAAATATATATTTTATTTTACCGTAAAAGATAGCTATTTTTACAATCGTAACTTTAAAAAAATCCGAAATTTAAAAAAGTATCGGATTCACCGAGAGTGACTGTGTTCCAGGAAGAGATTCTGTAAGCAGCATAAGTGAACGCTAAGGATCATTGCACGTGACCTAGAATAGTCCACCGTTGTTCAAGATCCAGAGAAAGGTACTTGATCCACTGAGAGTGACGAAGCACCAGTAGGAAATACTGCAGCCTACACAACTGCACATAAGCCGAAATCCAATTGTATACGAGGCGAAGTGGTATTTTCTCCACGAGGATAGAGCCCACACAAGGATATAAGGTTAGAAATTACGACTTACTCCCAGTGGTGAATAACAAGTCAATTATCATATTATTTTATACTCATTCCAAAGACGAATTTAAATGATCAATATTATCTTAAAATATTAAAGAAAGAATAATTCGTTCAATATTAATATTATTAGGGGAATTAATCTTAATTCGTCAATTATAAATACTAAGTAAACTAAGTACTTATAAATAACATATAAGTAATATAGTTATGAATTATAATTTAACAAAAATCACTTTATTATAACATAATAATAATATAATACCATATCCAGAAATATTATGGCCACAAGTCTGACACCCAACCTAAATATGATAGCATTGTAAATAAATACCCTCAAAAGATTAAAATCGAGTGTCTCATGATTCTTTATTATTTTACAATGATAGGATAAAATATTATTACAATATATTTAGTATTTAAATTACTCCCTACATTACTTTACTGAACGTTTGATATACATAAATGCATTTTAAAGTTTGATTATTTAACATTATATCTGGAAGTCAGTAATATATTTTTAATAAAAACAACTGTTAAACATTAGACCTGAAATAAAAAATAAAAATAATAATTAATAGTGTATCTAATTTTAAATTTTACATTATTTAATGATTTCAAATCTATTTTTATAAAATACACAAATTGTTTCTACCTATATCCGTTATAGACTTTGAAATCATTCAACTGATGTGCCCAAACCCGGTTTCAATAGAAAATCAGTAATGCGAAGATGATTTTAGACCACTAAAATAATGGATTAGGTACATAAGGTCCATTAATGAAGTCGATTTTCTACTTTTCCCATTAAAAAATGTTCCCAAATTTTTATATTTATTTTTTAAAACTGTTTTTAGAGCTATAAATTGTTCATAATCTGACCAAAAAGTGGCGTTACTCGCAAATAAATTAAAAACATTATTTGTGTAATTCGCTCGTCACATTTATTTTATTTTGATCGCATTGGTGTGAATATGGCTTGTAGCACAGATTGTCCACACAATAACACTGGTCTTTCATTCTAATTTAAAAAATGAGAATGAGGACGTTTACACTTTACTGAAAATCTCAAAATATTGTTTATCCGATAGTATTAAGATAAAAAAGTTAATAAATAAAAAAATTTCCTTTTTTTCCGACAAGTAAATAAAATGTATTAATTTTTTTATCGTAGTACAATATGCCAAGTGTACGCTATGTTTTTATTTGACTAAAACAACCCAAAAAACAGTATTAAAAATATATGTAGCTTAGTGCTAACTTTTAATGGATTTTAAAGGGGGTAAATCCACGAGCATTGAATTCGTCACGGGCAACGCCGTGCACGATCGGCTAAACGTTATAAATAAAGTACATTGATTTTTGAATTTTATACACTTTTAATCATTATTTGATTATCCCCACCTCTTGGATTCTAATTAGTCCGGAAAATCGGCGTTTTACTGTACTATTATTTACATTATTATTTAGTAATAGCAAAGCATTGTCGGGACTGCTAGTTAGTAATAACTGATAACCTTACCAATCTTTTTATTTAACTATTGAACATTTTTCTAAATTTATATATTATTATGAAGAAAATTTTTGTTGCAGATTTTTATTTTAAAATCGAAAGGGCATAATATTAAGTTAATTTATACATGAGATTTCAAGCAAAATATTTTTAAGTAATCACATCCTTCTAAGATTTATACATAAGATAGATTTTAAAAATGTTTAACAAATTATTATAATTACCCAATTACCCAATTGGATCCTAATTCTAGTAATACAATTAAAAAATTTATCTGATACTGCTAATGGGTGTGCCAATGTTATAGGTTGGAAGTTTGGAAGGTAGGAACTTTTTCTTTTCCTCCTTCGCCTTCATCCCAACTATTTGGGGTTGGCAACCTTTGTCCTATAATTCCACTCTACCCGATCCCCCAAATCGTTTGACCAGACACTTATCATTCTCATATCATTCTCAATCCTATCTAGCCCCCTCCTTTTTAGTCTTCCTCTCTTCCTTTTTCCACCTAATTCTATTTTCATTGAAATTCTTCCTGTTCCTGATTCGTTTCACCTCACAACAAGCCCCAATAATCTTCAAACTTAGCCACACCTCTTATGTACTCATTCCTTATCCTATTTCCTCCCCTTACACCACTCATCTATCTAAGCATTCGCATCTCTGCTACAATCATTCACTATTCTATATTTCTGTCCACTCTCACCAAATATTTTTAGTTAAAGTTTAAGTTAAAAGCGACTTTCGTACTCACCGACTAGATTTCTGGTAGAAAAAATAATTCGTAAACATTTTAAATAATAAATGCCATATGTTTGTTATTTTTTGATTAAAACAATATTTCTAGTAGAAACATAGTTCTCAAAAATTAAAAACAATGAATTATGCCGTTATGCCTGTAATGTTCCATATATATTTGCAGTTTTTCAATTCTTTGTTTTCCTGTTTTTTCCAATTATTTTGAAAACACCTTAGAAAATCAAAAAATGACCTCCTCTGCACCAATTAAATTTTTCTCGATTCATCTTAGCAAGTTATCTATTCGAAAAGTTGTTCAAACACGAAAAATAAAAAGCGCATACTATAGTAAAACCAATGGATCCTTTGACACGCTCCAAATCTAAAAATCTACATTACACCCTCATTTGTTTTTATCAGTAAGTACAACTCATAAAGAATCTTGTGTTAAATTTCTATTTGGTCAAATAGTTTTACCAGTATAGTACCAAAGAAAAACTATAAAATGTAAAATCCCTAAACATAGCTTAAAAATCTGAAAAGTCTAATATAAGTCTAGTATTTCATGCAAATTTTAGTTCTAAAAATTTCATTCATTAATACATGAAAAGAAAAATGAAATGAAATAACGCAACTAATTTCCTAAAACTTTTCCGTTTCTCTTGGTTTTGCCAAATTACAAAGAAAACGACAAGGAAAACCAAAAAACTGCACTCATTTCACTTCAATTTCACCCAAAATGCAACCGAAAGGGTGTTTTGACATTTTTTGATTGGGACAAATTGTCCGACAGAAATATTAAATATATGTTTGGTTCTGCTCAAAATCTAAACAAATTTGAAATTGTTTTATAATTTAGCTTAAGTTGAGTTATTGACTCAAAATTTGAGTTGTACAAGGTTGTTAATCTGGATTAACTCCTTTGGGCATTTTTTATATTATTAATATACTTACTTTGCTTTTTCCAAAA
The DNA here is from genome assembly GCA_902439185.1 of Cinara cedri. Taxonomy (NCBI): domain Eukaryota; kingdom Metazoa; phylum Arthropoda; class Insecta; order Hemiptera; family Aphididae; genus Cinara; species Cinara cedri. Next base: position 145,123 of record CABPRJ010001469.1, on the reverse strand, counting down.
CAATTGATTTGATATCTGGTCCAAATGTTTAATTAATGCATTTGTATCTATTTAGAAATATATTAAAATGTACAAAATAAAATAAATTTAGTTAATGAATTAGTTTATACTTTTGTGCTTCGGGTGAAGATATGGACTCTGGTATTACGCAATTATTCAATAAATTTTCTGCTGAGGAACTTTGATTTTGAAAAGTTGCCTTTCCAAAATCTATAAAATATCTATTGTTGTCTCCTACCTACATATATAGAAACAAATTCTGAATTAAAATTAATTTAAAAAACAATGAAAGTTAAATATTTTTTTATTATTATTATTAATGTTAAACATCAATGATTAGCCTAGGGTAACATCTATATGTCTACTATTATGAGTTTTTACAATAATAGGAATATCATAATATGATATTTAAAATTTTCAATTTTTAACAACTCTATTTGTTTGAAAAATTTAAAATTATTGGTGGTATTGTTTTGATTGGTATAGTTTTATAAAAAACATAAAAAATAAAAATATATTTTATAATTTTTTTAACGAAGTGGTTGTATGCTAAGCAAATAGCACACAGAGAACCATTTTAAACATAGGTGAACTGATGATTGCGCTTCAACATTACTTTAACAATAATTTAATTTTTAAATTTTCTAATTTAAAAAGTCAAATAGATTAAAGTTAAGTAAATTATAAGTAAAATGTATACTAAGCAACGAACTCTATCATCATTATCACGTAAATGCGGATCTTCTTTGAGTGATTGATTTTTTGATAAAATTATTCTATTTTGATCGCAATAATTTTCAGTGGTAAAAATTTCCAACTTTTGAATGGCACAAGATAGTTTTGTTTTTAATAATTCATTTTTCTCCAATCTATGAAATACAATTATTATTTCTACTATACAATTTTATAAAATGTAGATTAATATATTAAACAATCTCTATGTAGTTGCATGCAAATAAAATAAATAAATAATTGTGAACTAATTACGGTGTAAAATTTTAGAATCTTAGTTAATTAATTATGATAATATGAGAGAAAATTCACTTATACAAAATAAACTGAAAACAACAATATCTGCTTCAGTGTGGTTTTTTTAATTTTAAATTCTGAGTGGAGCAAAAATTGTATTGGTTTTATAAATATGTGAACACTTTTTCTACCAGAAAGCTTACTCAGATGTACACGATTTAAACCAGTTTCTGAAAAAGAAATTTTCTTGAGATTGTACTTTAGAGAGGTTCTTTTTCGATTTTCTCAGAAGTTTTCTCATCAATTGTGAAAAATCGAAAAAAAAAGGGAATCTGGAAAACGTACGAAATATATAAGTAAAATATTACGAATTATTATTTTTTCTGGGAGCAACTTTTCTACCAGCAATTTTGCTTCGATTTACAATGATAGCAATTTTTCTGAAAGGAAAATACTCTAATTACTTCCTTTTTTGGTTCATTACATAGTAATATTCCTAAAAAGAAATTTCACTAGCGAGGTACTTTAGAGAGGTCTTTTTCGATTTTCTTGATAAATTTAAAAAACCGAGATAAAACATGGGAAAACCTGGAAAAACGTAGGAAATCTGGGAAAATTGGTACAAAAATAAAGAAATATTATTGAAAAACATTTAAACATAAAGCCTATTTAATTATTTTACTATAACATGACATATAAATTGTTGACAAAGTATCACTATCAATTAAATTCCGCTTAGTCGTTTTTTCGTTAGCATTGGTTAATCGTTGGTCGTTATTAACAGATATACATTAAATTACTTATGATAGTGGCTATAACCATCCACATTATCCCAAGACGACTTTTTTTGTTATTTTGGTAAAACATTTTTGCGATAGTCATTATCTTTAAAGAAAATACAATTTTGATATTCAATACTTACTATGAAAACGACAGACATACTTCGCACGTGGATGCAGCCACTGTAATAGGTGAGATGTTGAGAAGATAGGATATAGACGGAAATTTAATGTATATTTATATCTATAAGCAACAATAAACTATTTCTAAAGAATAAGCGATTCTGAATGCAGTTCTGAAGTTGACAGTAATGCTTTGTCAATATATATATATATAATGATAAAGTAATTAAATAATTAAATAATTAAATAATATTTGTTTAAAATTGTACCAATTTTCCCAGATTTCCTACGTTTTTCCAGGTTTTCCCATGTTTTATCTCGGTTTTTCACATTTGATGTGAAAACTCTTGGGTAAATCAAAAATTACTTATCTAAAGTACCTCCCCCTATCGGATTATCTTTGAAGAAAAGTTCTATTATTTTAAATCGGAACAAAATTGCTGGTAGAAAAGTTGTACACAGAACAAAAAAATGCCATAATATTTTTACTAATACCTTACATTTCCATACATTTTCCGTTTATCCGACATTACTTCAGTTTTTCACAGATTTTTTGAAAACCGCTTAATTATAAAAAAATGATCTTCCAAAAATTACCACAGAGATATAATTTCCTTTTAGAAAATCTACTACACTTGATACATCGCAGCAAGATTTCTGGTAGAAAAGTTTGCACAACAAATCTAGGGGTATTTTGCGATTAAAATAGTCCGAGCGAGCGATAGCTTGGGAGTCTCAGTACATCCAAAATCTATTCATTTTTTCCTTGTTTACGTAAAAGGGGAAAAAATACACAACAATTTGCTTCGAAACACGGGTTTAACGTAGCGTTCCTAGGATGTCAATAAGTATGTATTACCATTAAATCATGAAAAAAATTTAACATAACATATAATATCAGAACTTCAAAAGGCTAAAATTTCGAATCTAAGTCAGTTAGCTCAATTCTGACTCCACTATTATTCTTAAATCGGCAATAAAAAAATATGTTTAAAATAAAAAAGACGTCCTAAGATAATAGGGACGGTTGCAGCCACTGTTATAGATAATTTAATGTAACCTGTAGGAACAATAAACCATTGCTTCGAAAAAACGATTCTGAGCGGAGTTCGGTTGATAGTGTTGCTTTGTCAACAATTAATATGTCATTTTATAGTAAAATAGTTAAATAGGCTTTATACATTACTTAAATAATATTTGTTTAATGTTGTAGCGATTTTTCCAATTTCCCTACGTTTTTTCCCGGTTTTCCCATGTTTTATCAAGGTATTTCATATTTTCTAGAAAAACTCCTGAGAAAATCGAAAAATGACCTCTTTAGGTGGAAAGTATCTTTCCACGCCAATTTACTTTCAGAAAAAATGCTATACATAGAAATCCAAGCTAGTAGAAAAATTACGCACAGATAAAAATGAAAATAAACATCTCTGTAAAATTATAAGCTTCTTCGCTCCACTCAGAATCCAAAAATTGAAAAATTTAGATTTGTTCCACATAATTTTTTATTTAACGATTTTGATATTAAAATTCCTCTATAAAAAAGAAAAATACTACATTAATCCCAATTGTTTTTTTTTTACCACAAAGTAAGATTTTTAACGAACCTGTTAAATTTTCACTCATTTCTGTGTAGTCTAACCATTTTACCACACAGTAACTACTGAATACAAGTAACTATTATTTATTATATTTTTTTTTTTATTTTACCATGTCTAGAAAAGCAAATGTAACTATTCTGCCCAAATTTTATATCTCTATGAATATTTTTAATTGACTTGTAACAAATTACAAAATTGAAATAATAATAAAAACATCATTATATTCGTAAATTTCTTGTTTTCTTACGTTTTATCCTGGTTTTTCTCAGATATTATGAAAACAATTTGGAAAATCATAAAATAACCTTCAAAAAATACTATTTGGACAATATTTCCTTTCAGAATTAGAGCACATATATGAGCAAAATTTCTAGTAGAATTTTTGTACACATCATAAAAAACTAAACATCTTTGTAAATCCAGTACATTTGTCACTACACTCAGAATTTACAAAAAAATATACATAATTATGGAATAGAACTATTTTTATATAAATTTGCACTTATAATTTAATTAATTGATTAAAATAAATTTACCTATCGTATATAACAGCATTTACTCCAAGTAACTTTAATTTATAGACTACTTCTTTGCAATTGTTCTCATCTCCCCAACAAAACAATTTAAGTCCGGCCTCTTTTACCATGTTTATTTGTGTTTGATCTCGTAACAAATCCTCAGAGTGTACGTTTACTCCCTAAATTATCATATAATATGAATATTTGCTAGCCAGACATATATATCCATGTATTATAAAATTAGCCCTAATACTTATTATAAATATATACATTTTACGAATTGTATTTTATCAATATTGTAAAAATGTAAAATAAAAAAAAAAATAATAACTTAAAAAAAGTGACAGTATTTTTTTGTAATTTAAGTTACATTATACTATTGTGTAAATATATAACACAAACCTTTTTTAAAACTTATCAAAATGAACTAAAAATAAAATAGTATTGTACAAAAATCGAAGACAAAGAAGAAGATGATAATATTATTATTTAAAAATGTAAATAATATTCACTAATAAATCATGACAGGAAGAATGATAAACAGCTGTTTGTATTGTATGACACCTAGGATCAGCATATGGAGGATACCGAACAGTAACTCCTTGAGTTAAAAACAGAACAGGATACCGATTTTGCTTCATTTTTAGCCTACAATTGTAATACAATCATTTTTAATTACAATATTTAAAATTATACATTTTAATTCACATAACCTATAAATACCATACATAATATTATATCTGTGAGATTATCTATATAATTGATATAATCTACATAATCTATATAATTGCATGAGATTTTACCTACATGAGCTAATGGTTTTTGTGATATGCTTTGAAGTTATGAATTTTTTAAATCCGTTAAATAAAATATAAAAATTTGTAATTAAATTAAATTATTTTGTTTGATCTAACATCTTACCGTCTATATGTATAATTCATTATTTATGATTGGTTTTTAATTTTTATTACTATTGATATGAATATGAATACAATTTTACTTTGAATAATTATTTTTAATTCCTTTCTAAAAATAGGTACTGCTATAAATATGATTTATTCTGAAATAATTTATTTTTGAACGATAGTTGAAAAATGAAGACACTTATTTTCATTATAACTTACATAATACAGACATCAGGATGAAAACAAGAATACACAATACTTCGTAACCCTGCATTTTCAAATGTGGTTTTAAGTATAATATCAACAAATAAATTCATGTCAAATGGATTATCAAGTTCAAATGTTCCATCCTATAAACACATGTCAGTTTAAAATTTTTTAATAGCACTTATATAAAAAAATATATAAAGTTATACAAATAGACATCCTTCCCAAAATGGGTGGGCCACTGTCGTAGGTGAGAAGTAAGGAAAGGAAAGGATATAGCGGAGGATTTAATTTATATCTGTAGGCAATAATTAATCTTTGCTAATGAGAAACGATTTTGAGCGGAGTTCGTTTATACATGTTTTAAGAGGCCATATTATTTACAATTTGAAAATAATAAATTTTGTACATTTTCCTTTTTTACTCTGTATTTCTCGTTTTTTTTGTATTGGGAAAACTAGGAAAATCAAAAAATGACCTTCCTAGAGTGACACCCCAGTTAGATTCCCTTTGAGAAAAAGTGCTATACTTACTTGAAAAATCGGATCAAAATTCCTGTTAAAAAGTTATTCACAAAAAAAAAATGAATAACATTATCATAAAACCAATACAACCGAACATAAAACCAAAATTAATCATTGTCCCACGAAGATATACTCATTGTAATATCTCCAGAGATAATTAATTCTATTATTTGTATATTACTCATAGGGGTACCCACTAAAAATATTTATATTTCTATTAATTTTTATGTTTTGATAAAAAACTAAAAAGAAAACTTTTTATTATATTATTAGATTTTTAGAGTTTCTTCTTGTGAAAATGACGTATTCGAGTTTTATTTTCATTAAATTCATGGTTTTAAATACATTTTTTAAAGTTACAAAATATGAATTTGAAATCTTATTTTAAAATGTTTACACATAAACCGGATTATTATATAAATTTAACAAATCATAAAGTATGTACTTGTAATTCTTGTTATATTATTGGTAAATAATAGTTAGAATGTCTAAACATAGGTAGTGGCAGCATCTATGATAAAACTAACAAGGTATATTTAAAATCACTAAATCTTAAATCTGTAAAATCGACATCCGATGATATCATTTAGTAAGAGATTTTTTTTATTTTTATTTTTAATAATAAAATACACTTGAAATTTATTTTTAATTTTTTTTAAGCTTTTTAATAAAATTTAAAATCGTTATTGTAGGTAATACATTTTTTTAGTTGTTTAAGTCATTTTTATATTTCTTTAAAGGCATTTTTGAAATTTTTTGGGACATCTGGTGTGAGACAAAATCTCACCCCTATTAATTATGCATTTATTTTTTTATATCTTTTAATGAATAAAATAATAAACATTTGACATGTATAAAAAATATAGTTTAAAAAAAAAAAACACCTAACATGTTTTGATTATTAATTGCTCCCCCAGATGAAATGTTTAGCTACACCCTAGATAGAATTCATATCATATTATTATGTTGTAGAGTTTATAAATAATTTACCAGTAGTTCCATGGACCATTTCAATTCAACATTAAATCCAACATTTATATCAACATCCCTAAATGCTTTCTCGAGTTTTGGAAAAGGTTGATAATCATTTCTAACATCATTTAGAAGATAATTTTCGGATAAAAATAAGGGCTCTTTAATTTGATAAATCTGTAAAATAACTATCATTCAAGTAGATACCAACTAATATAAATTATATTTCCTAGAATTTACCTTTAATTTGTGTAACTGTTCCAAAGAAAAATCTTTCAAAGGAACTTGAATAATTTCAACATCTTCAGCCAAAACATCAGTTTTTGATTTTGTAGCTAATGAAACTTCAAAGTCATGGTAAATAATGGGCACCAAATCTTTTGTAAGTTGTATATCAAACTCAACAAAATCAGCTCCTTTATTTGCTGCTTCTTTTAATGAGGCTATTGTATTTTCACGAATATGAGAGCAACTAAAGAAATCATAATACAAACATAAAGAAGCTGAATGAATGTGCCTTAGTCTTTAGGTTAAAAAAGATTGAAAGATTAAAAATAAGGTTGTCATTGGCAACCGTTTTTATTTATTTTTTTGTTACTATTAAGTTTTTATTATTTTAATCTTTTTTAAACTATAATTGTTGTCATGTAAACCCACATTGTTTATAAAGATAGGTAAATAAGTACTTCAAATTAAACTACATTATATAAAATTAATTTGATAATGATATTTCACCAAATTACCAAACAAAATATTTTAAAAAATTGAAGAAACAATTGGCTAAGTAATTGTAAACCAATTGAAGTACACATTAAAACTAGTTACAATCAATATCTCGTGATTTGTTTGATGTAATTTATTATTTATTTTATTATTATTTTATTTATTAATTTATAATTTATTTATTTTATTATAAATCAATCACAAACATAAAATTGTAGAATAGCTAAATATTTTTACTGCTTGCACAAAATCTATGTGTTTACTGGGTAGTTACTTATTAGTTGTATTCAATATTATACATTATACTTTAATATGATCTATATATTCTCGACAAAACATCATTATCAACTGAACTCCGCTCATAATTTTTTTTTCTCTAACAATGATTTGTTGTAGCTTACAGATATACACACATTTTCCTTATAATAAACAACCTTCCAAACTTCCCACCTACAACAGTGGCTGCATCCACGTGGAAAGTATATTCATCTTTTTTTTATCATAAAAATATTAAACATACCCATGATAAATTTACCATAATATGATTAAGTAATTAGTAGTTAATACATTATTATTTTTAATTTGCATTCATAATTCCAACTGACAATGTATTTTAAAAACTAAGTATTTGAGGAACGATCATTTGCCACCCCTCTTATTTTTTATTTTTATAAATGATATTTCATCTATTCTTAAAAAGCCTCAATTTCTATTATTTTCCAATGACTTAAAATTATTTACAAGAGTGTCTTCAATCGACGATTGTATCATTTTACAAAACGAACTTGATATTTTGATTAATTGAATTTGAACTTACAATGAACTTAAATATATCTAAGTGTAACTCAATGAGCTTTTATAAAATACTCAACCCAATCACATGTACTTATAGTATCAATAACAACGTACTCGACTCATTTTCTTCTGTTAAAGACCTTGGTGTAATTTTTTCATATGATTTATGTTTTTATGAACACATGTTGTTATCGTGAAGAAATCTTCAAAAACATTAGGTTTTATTAAATTTCACTCTTCTATGTTTTCAGATCCTAGATCTTTTAAAACCCTTCACATGGCTCTTGTAAGGTCTATTTTAGAATACGATTCTATTATTCGAAGCCCATATACTAAATTAGAAAGTGATTCAATCGAAAGAATTTAAAATCGGTTCCTCAAATATTAATCTATCCGTTTACATTCTTATTTTCCACACAGGCTTCTAAATGGGAATCGGTGGATATATCTTTTGCTTATAACCTCATTAATGGCCTTATAAATTCTCCTTATTTACTTGAACACATTCACTTTAATGTTCCCTCACACCATCCCAGATACCCACTCTTTTCTACTCCTCCTCTCATAATAACTCTGCTAAAAATTCACCTTTTTCCAGAGCAATGTTATTATGCAAAAAATACCTAACTTTGAATTTTTTCTTGATGATGTATCTAAAATAATTAAATCGCATGTTAATTATTGTTGATATCTATTATATTATCTTCTATCGAATTTATCTTATATTATTATTACATTATTTATAATTTTAACAGTATTAATGTTACATCCAATCACTTATAACCGTGTGTAAAGCCTATTGTTTTTATTGTATATTTGTTCAATTAGGTTCACGCCCGTTTTATAACAATAAATTATTATTATTATTGAAATTGATAAAATCATTAAGTTCAAACTCACTCTGGCAATAATTGTTTAAAAGATGAGCCTAAGCCTCTATGACCAATATCCAATGTCACTTGGGAACTTTTCCAATCCGTAATTTTGATTTTTTCTAAATTGCAGTGGATATCCTTGGTTGGTTTTATAATTAAATAATGAACTGGAATTTAAAAAAAAAATTCATATTTTAAATTACAATATAAATTAAAACTTTGGAACTCTTCACTTTCAAGTTCTCCTAATGGCTGTTGACGAACACTTGTGATAGGACACATAATTACTCCATTACTATATTTCATATTACTTGGTAGAATGTACGTAGATCCAATATAATAAGGAGGTTTTTGAGAAGATTCATTGTGAACATAAATATTAAAAACATATCCCTGAAAATATATCAGTAAATTAAAATAATTATAAACTTCAAATAATTAATTTTTAATCAATTTATCTCACAATATAACCAAAATTATGAATTCTCGTTTGAAATAAATGAAATCCGTTTTCTGTTATCATGGTTCCAAACTGTTTTTGAAGTTGCAGTTTATAACCACCAGGGATATCCTAAAAAATAAAATTATGAAATATTTTAAAAATATAAAAATGACCTATTCTAAATGTCGAACACTTCAATTATGCAAATTTAAAATTGTTTTGTTGTTTTTCAAACTAACCATACATTCCACAAATGGCCACCCAAGATTTTGTTGAATATCCTCAGCCGTTAATGAATTTGAATTATCAATTGATAAATTAGTGACACTAGATTTATCTTCATAATCATCTGATACTTTAGACAAAGGTACAGGTGTCATCTTTATACTGATCAAATTCTGAAAAAAATGAATAATTATGGTACTTTTACTTTTGCTATAATAAAAATTTAATTTAGTTTTCCATACAATATGTTCCATCAATTTAGGTGCCCAGAATTTAATAGGTTTATTATACAATTTAAACTGTACAGCACACTCTGAAGTCAAAAACCCCTTGCTAATTTGTTGTTTTTCACGTAAACCATAAATATCACAATGTGATACACTATCATTACTTGATTTAGAACTCCCTAAAATAATTTAAATGTCTATTTTCATAATATTTACCTTTGATTCTATTTATAATGATTAAAAAATTGAACGTACCATCAATAAATTGTATAGGTCTAGGAATCTGGTGTGATTCCCATGATTGAATTAAAGTATGTTTTTGTCTTACATAATTACCATCAGGCTCTAAAATATATGCAATAAAATAACGAAAAAATATTTCTTTGTCTGTAGGCAAATGTACTTTTCCACTCCATATGTAAAATTTTTGACTGAAATAAAATTAAAAAATGAATACATAAATAAAAATATATATATATGTATATAGGTGTTGTATTTTGATGAATACTTCATCTAAATCGCCCATTAAATGTTCCTCATACCATCTATTATAAAACATTGTTTTTCTGTGCATTATATTTTGAAATTATACTATTTTAATTAGTTTATAATTTAAAAAATAAATAAAAACTGTAGGTTCCTATTAACGAACTTATTTTCAGTATATGTCAAATTCATGTTGGTAAGCACAAACGCATCATTTATTTCCCAATTTCCTAAAATCGGACAGTTGCCGGATACACAAACTTTTTGCCCAGGTCTTGTCTCTGCTTTAACAGTGAACGTTTTTAACAAAGTAAGCTCAGTTTCAGTTTTCAAAAAAGGTATTCTTTCCAATGATGTATGATATATTGAACTATCAGAGTACAAGTGTTCATGTTTAAACCATTGTTGCATATTTATATTTTTCTAAATTTAAGCAAAAAAATAAAACCAACAATACATTATTTTTTTAATTTAAATAAACTAATATAGGTACTATTTAGTGTGTTATTATAATTAATTAAAATATGTACCTATATTTTAAACATAATACATATACCTATATAAAATCAATAACCTAATTTATTTTTATAAAAAAGGCATAAATGCAGTGTAGCTTGGAATTTTTTCCCCTCAAAATTTGTATTTTTGGATAGTTAGTTTTTTGGTACTTTGATAATAGTCACTCTTCCCTTTAAAGTTACAATCAAAAAACTTCAAAATTATTGATTTCCAAAAATCGTTTTTTTATGGTTAGGTTTAAAATATTATTTTTTTTATGCTCACCATTTTGGTGGAATCAGAATTTATCTATCATACTTATTTTTTTATGTTATTGTTAATAAACCACGTACAACTTAGGTAATTATAAAGTTGTTTCAAAAATTTACGTATTATAGTAACTCTTAATTGACTTATTTTATTCGGAGTTTAACCAATCACCCCACAAGAGGGTTAACAATAATATAAAAAGCAAGTATAATAGCTTAGATGAAATGAAAGATATATGATCTATGAGCTGTTTTTTTTTTTTTTGTAGTTTTGTTACAGTGCGTAGGTACCTATAAAATGCATATTGAAGACAAATAAAATAACAATACAGGAAAACGCCAAAAAAAATTACAACATGTACTTAATTAAAATTAATCTGGTCAATACACTACATACTTATTGTCTGCAAAGGAGATTTTTTTTAAATTGATTTTAAATACCTATAGTTGAGAGAGTGACAAATATGTATATTATCATGATGAATATGAATAATTTACAGCAGTAGGTAGTCATTAAAATTTGTTTCGTTTTTGTATTATTTTGCTAATAATTTTAGTATACCAGAAAATTAGTACCAAAATACACGAACTTGACTTATAATCCCCCTTTTAGGCATGTTTAAAGTACATATTTTAAAAACTTAAAATTTCTTAGATTCAACAACCTATATAGTTTTAAATAGCAAACATATAATAATATTATTACATCATTATTTAATTATGTAATTTAATTTTATAATTTTATAAGACTAGGTTAAGTAACAGTTACCTAATCTAACCTATATTATTATTACGAAGTGCTAATAATCATATAAAATTCAATCATCAATTATTTATTCAATAATTATTGACTTCTCAAATTTTATAATACCTACTAACATATTTACTTAGGTAAATATAGTAACTACAATTCTCAAAAAAGAAAATTAAACATCAATTTTGATGTTCAATTTTCTTTATGTAAGTGATAATGACATATTTAATTACTTACTTTATTGATAAATTTGGCATCCACGAAAATTAAAGAATAACTATAAAAAATATCTTATGATTCTGATTCTTTCCCAGATATTTTCTTTATATATAGGTACGTAATCACCATAGAAACCATTGGGAAGATAATATCTATTTTGTACCATGTAGGTAGTAGCCAAAAAACAGTAATAAACATAATTCTATCAAAAACATTTTTAAAAATGATATTGAAAGTGAATATCAGGGTACAATTTCTGGTGGAAAAGTTATTTACAGATAAAAAAAAAAAATAATAATAATAAATAAACTCATCAGATTCCTCGGACCACTAAGAATCTAAAGTTAACCTATCATTAATGCAAAAAAAAAACCTAAAATATCTACTCTATAATTTAAAAAATAATTAATGGAGAATGATAAGGGATTTTAACGAGTTATTAAACCACGTTGATTTTAATAAGAAAATGTTCACAAAATTACACCGGGGTATTTCAAAACCACTAAAAATTCTATTACTCAAAGATCATTAAATTCCCGCACTAAGTAGATAATTAAATCCTCCGGATCTTGTGGAATTTCAACATATTTGGCAACACTGACGAGGTTAAAAAATTTTATTTTTGAAATCTGTAATCGTTTAAAAATAATTAATTATAATGAACAGAATCAGTGAACTGCATTTACCAAATCACGGTCACCTAGTAAAAATTAAATTTACCAAACAAACCATATGCTTACTTAAAAATATCAGCTGTTTTGTAAAAGACAACGCCCGTCGAACATCGCATTTTGTTCGGGTAGAGGAATATCGATCTCATACTGTTGTCATAGTTACGTACCGATTTTCACCCTGTCGACCTCTGGTACAGACGTTTCTCATGGCGCTCTACTCATGATATTGAACTATTGTTTCAATGGTTCTATGACCTTCGTCGGATATTCGTGTGAGTACACAACCGTATTACTACCTATAATAATCTTATATTGTCATTCTTTTCAAATAATTATTTTAACTTGACCTGCATGTAATTTATTGACGCTATAGACTATATACATGGGCGTGGATAGTGAAAATTTCATCGCTATAAAACAGAACGATCATATAATTTTAATACGATACTACTGCTTAGATAGTACTTTTCATAATAGTTCAATAGTTCACACAGCTCCTAATTTTTTTTGATTTTTTCATACTAAACACGTAGTTTTTGATTTTTAATGGCATACGCCCTTATAACAAAGCTCCATCAACATATGAGGGTTTCATATAAGAGTCAATAATACGAGGGAGCCTCTATGATTAGAATATAATATATATTCTAATGTACTTAAGCACTCGTATAATATATAACTCATATTTTTATACAACACATAATAAAACAGTATACAATTTAATTACAATTTACAGATTTTCAATTTGTACAATACATTGCGAGCACCAAATGACTCCTTTAATATTGAAGTAACACATTTTGGAGACCATATACTTGCACAAATCAAGAGGTAATTTTAATTAATTAAAAATCGAGATTTATATATTAGAGAACTTTATATGAGTGATTAAATCATTGTCTTGTATGGGAATATCTTATATTTTAAAATTGAAAATTTGATCTTTGAAGCCCGTAAAAAATTAATACTGTTTTGTAGAATTGTACTGTTCTGTACACAAAACAACTCGAATTCACATAAGACTTAATGTAAGTAAAGAAATACTACTTTCAGTTGGTGTTAAATCATTCAAAACATATGGAGATATTACCATTTGTATCAATTTTAATAACATCTTTGGGCTCTAGGAGGGTCACTATTATTTATACACAAAATAAAACGTTTACTTAGTATTTTTAGAAGATTTAAAATATTTGTTTCCTTAGGAAAATTAATATACAAATAAGTATTATAGAACCTATGGGATTCATAATATAGTAAATTCTCTATTATCCGCGGTTTTCTACGGAACTTAGATATTTTAAGAAATACAAATTATGTACGGTGATTAATATATTATGATACTTTTATAAGAAATTAAAAATGTAACTGATAATAATGTAATAATTTAATGTTAATTGTAAGCAAAACATATTCAAAGCATTTTTATGTTAATTTTCGGCCTATTTCGTTTTATTTTAGATTATCCTTGGTTGTCGTACTATCCAATTCCGTTGATAATCGAGAATTTACTGTATATTGGCACCTATAACTAGTTAAAGACAAGATTTTGGTCAGTATAACAGACAGTATGGACAATATTTTCCAATAATTTACAACAACTTGCAACCAGTGGTGGATCCAGTGTTAAATTTTGGGGATGGCCCACTAAAAAAACTTATTCTGAGCCACATATACATTATAATAAGGGCTGTGAATTTTTATAAAAGTGCATTTTTTTTCTGATTGCAAAACGTAGCATTTTAAGTACATGATATGAATTATGTAACAACAGTATAAGTTTATGAGACTTTTATTTGGTATTTTTTTTTTTTTTAATTTTTAGGGTCATTTTTAAATTATATTTTACTTTTTAGTTGATTTTCGGGTATTTTTAATTTAATCTTAAAAAAAAAAATGTAAAAATGTGAAAATTATTAAATATTATTAAATATACTCTCCTAATATATCACATTTTTACGCAGAGTATGAATTACAAATAACCGCTATCCCTTGGTAGTTTCTCGTACCTTAAATTTTTTTTTTTTTTTTAGCATGTTGTTTTTCATTTACTCATATTTTTATATTATTTAATAGTAAAGTATCTCTTCCAATAATTCTTTAATTACTAATTTTAAGAAAAAAAAATTTTAATTTAGTCCATATGGGCCCCTACACGAGCATGCTCAGTAGGGCCCATTATTCTTGAAATAAACGCTTAATTGTAATAATAATATAATTTTACATTTCTTTTTAGGTTGTTCCTCAGGCCTATGTTCCGAAAATAACATAACAAGACTACATCCGCTATAGTTTTGCGTGTCTTTGAATGTAAACAGCGACGAGTAGTTGGACAAAAAAAAAACAATTTTGTAATAACCATTTTAATTATTTAATATAACAAATATCAATATACTGATAATAGAAGTAAAATTATTAGAGAGAAGACAAGGACAATTAATTTTGGATGAAATATTAATTTATAGTACATTGGTACGTCAAAACATAACACTACCGCTTTAATATTATATAAAATCGTTTTGAAAAAAATATTCAAAAATGTACCTAATACTGTACTTTGCTCAATTCGATGCCCTGACTGTAACTCTAACAGCTACGCTTTTGTTATTGGTTGCACATTTGTATATGATTCATTTGGAATACTTACACAAGTTAGGACTGAACGTGACTACAACTGATATTACTATCTATGTTCCACCGGAAAACAATTATTGGGGGCTTAGTTTTTTATGGTCATATATTTTTAATTAATAGGTATTTGCAGTGGTGGTCATTTAACTATATTTTTGCCAATATTCTTAATGTAGATCTAACATAAATCCTAAATTTTATTTTGCATATTTTACAGTTTTTGCTTTTTAGAACATAGTTTAATAGTTTGTAGCTTTTAAATGTTATAAAATAATTCTTTTATACACGCTCTTTTTCAATTTATATTGTTCAAATTCATGTGCATTGATGTGTGATAGCATAGTCGAATAAACTATCATAAAATGGTTAATTTAATTATNATTAAGTTCAGTAGCGAATTTAGGAGGGAGGGGAGAGAATTGGAAGATATATCACCCCCTTGAAGACATTATTTAAACATCGTAATGATCTACTATCCTTAGTAGAAATTTCTTAACTTTTTAGTCAGAAAAATTAAAAAAATCAAAAATTTGATTTGTCGGTAATTACTTATAGTTTATAATGTTGATTTATCAAAAAAAAACCTGAATGTGTGCATTTTCTTGTTTAAACGAAATCTATATTCAAACAACTAAAATAGGAAGGAGATTATTTTAGTTTCTATAAATAGTAAATTAATTAATAATAATTACTTATCTTGGTATACCGAGAATTTTCAATTACTCACAAAAATATATAAATTAAAAATTGATCCTTTGTTTAGCCTGGGTACACATTATACAATATGACACAGTTTTCAAATCAAATATCTCCCTCCTTGGCAAAATCCTAAATACGCGACTAATTAATTTGATCAATAACTCTCAAATGATTCATCAAAAACACAAAAGTTTTCACGTAAATACCATTAATAATAATAATAAATTAGTTATGTATCACGTTTTTAATATACAATTTTAATAAAAATTATATTTGCATATTTTAGTGTAACCTATGTGTCTGTAACAAATATGTACCTAAATGTATATATTTGGTCGTTTTTTATTTATATTTATATATATATAATAACTCAGGAAACTATACTTCCAATGATCTATGACAATGTATCCAAAGAAAATTGTAATGCTATGCAACTTTGTACTTTTTAATATGTTTGTGTTATTATTTTTTTTTACCTACCCATCTTTTGTAAGCGGAATTTCAAATTAGATTTATTATATTATATTATATTTATTAATTATTATTAATTTATTATACAATTAAATATCTTATTTATTGNTTTAAACATATAACTGTTATTAGGTTTATTATTAAAATTAGTGATGTGTCTGAATGAACAGTTAACATTCAAAAAATGTGTTGGTAATTTTAGTTTTTTATCTGGTTTTTTTTTCCATTTATTTATTTGCATCCCAAAATATGTGATGTTAATATGTTTAGTCTTTACTTCTTATCAAACTGTATTTATTTATAGTTCAGAATTTTTAAAATTTAGTTTTATCTTGTACTGACTTTTATTTATCCGTAAATAGTTTTAATATTATTTAATTAATATTGTCATCTAACATAATTTGATTAACAATTTTAGTTTTATATTCAACCCAGCGATATTGAATTTTAACATTCCTTATTTATTGTATTATTAATTTATTTATGTGTGTTTGTGCTAATAACTATAATATAACTATTTAAAGCTACAATTTTATGTAAATGTTCTTTCTATAACACTGGTAAGCAAAACAAATTTTATAAATAGTTTGTCAAAGTATTTTGAATACAGAATTGTCTTCAAAAATTGAATATGGGGAGGGGAAAATTACGTACAAAACTCCCAAAATTAAAATGTCTATAATCTGCTCAAAAATGTTACCACGTTTAGAAAATAAATATAAGTTTTCTGTACAAAATTCATTTCTCTATAAATATTTTTAACTAAATTACACCAAAAATAAAATTTTAAATTTTAAAAGCATTATTTTCGAAAACGTGTTTATTACATATTTTTTTGACACGAACAATGGCGGGCAGGACACCTGGTGTATAGTTTACCATTATAGTTTTAAAAACGAATGTATATCTTTTTGTCCTTTATTAATTACTAAAGCATTCATCCGATTGCCATGAAACTTTGCGTTATGGATTCACGTTATCCGGAGAAGGTTTATTTAGTTATTGAAATCTACCCGTTAGGTATTTAAAACGATTTCGTATAGGAAATTTGGTTAGGTTAGGTTAGGTTAAAATTAAATTTTTTTGTTGAAAACACGGATGATTAAAAACATTTTAATAAAACTAGTGAAAAAATAGTATAATGACCTCTTTAAAGTACCTTCCCTGTCAGATTTCCTTTTAGAAAAAGTGCTATCATTTTGAATCAGAGTAAACTTGCTGCTAGAAAAGTTGTTCAAAAAAAAAAGGTCATAATATGTTTTTACTCATACCTCTATTTCGTATATTTTACGTTTTTCTTACATTTTATCAAGGCTTTATCCATATATTTTGAAAATCGCTTTAAAAATCAAAAAACGACATTTCTTAATAATTATGGAGAATAATTTCCTTTCAAAAAATAAGCTACACTTGAAAAATCGGAGCAAGATTTTTGATAGAAAAGTTTGCACAACTAATCGAAGGATACTTTTTGATTAAAATAGTCTGAACGAGTAATAGCTGGGTCTCTAGGTACACCTTAACTGCATTTGTTGCAAATGTTGTCACGTCTAGACAATGCAAACATAAATTTTCCGTCCTAATTTCGAATCCATATAGTCGATATGAATATTTTTATTCACATTAAATTATTGCATGGAGAATTTCGCATTTAATTTGTAGTTCAATTTTTTGTATAGATTAAGTTAAAAAATTGGTAGTTTATTTGATTTATTTTAAAACAAATGTTTTTGTTTACTTAACTCAAACTCACTTTTTAGAAAATTGATATATATATGTCATTTTTATCAAAACTTAACTTTTTATAATCAAGTTTAAAAAAAATTTATGAAATGATTGATGACTTAAGAATATTTGAAAATTGTACTTTATTTTTAAATCTGCATGTTATAAATTGACATAACTCTTTAAAATCATAAAACGTATACAATTTATAATATATCATTATTACCAATTAATTTTCATTGTAACTATATTAAATGTGACTTAACTTGTCTGTATCAAAACTTAATAATAAATTAACAACAGACTATAATCCCATATTATATAGCTTAAAATAATTTGGTAACTTTTATATGAATATATGTTAGAAACCTAATTAATTTAAATATTGTAATAAAATCAATTGGATTATATCAGATCAAATTAATTTTTATTATTACTATAAATAAACAACTTTCATAACTTATTGTTATACCTATTTAAAATAAATAAATAATACCTATCATAAGTATGCGCTGATAACTAATTGAGAGGATATAAGGATTTAGACCTATATTTCCTATGTTTAGAAACCAAAAAAATAGGTACAATGTACATGTATGTATAAATAATATATATATAATATACAACAACAATTAATTCATATTATACAAAAAAAATAAAGTAGATATACAATATTATAATTATACATATTTGATAAAAATTATTGAAATAATAACATAATAAATAAATAATAAATATTATAATAATTAATGGTGTGCATAATATTAACGTTATATAAATAATATGGTGTTCAAAATATATTTTATGAGTATACTTCTATTTTTTTTTTCGTAAAGTAAATTACAATCTATACAAGAGTATGTACATTTAACAATTTAGATATAAAAATATGAGTCATATTAATGACAATGAATATTTTGAATATAGAAAATTACACTTATGATATTAAAATAAAAAACTTGTATTAATATTATCTATTATATTAACTATTATCATTTTGAATTTGCCACTTTTTCCATGATCTCCAATATATTTTGGTAAACGCCTACTACTAGAGCATAAACTGCAATGAGAACGATAACAAGGTTTCGGGCAATGAAAAGATAATATCTCCAGGTACCCTTCTCATAACTTTTGAAGAATGTAAGATAGTTAACAATTGCTGGTATAGCTATGCCCACAGCTGACAAACACAATGAACCCATCAATGAAATTAAAATATTCAAATATGGAAGTGTGAATGCCAATAAAACTGAAAACAAAATAAAATAAAGATATAATATGTGTAGTTAAATACTTATGTACATTGAAATAATGACTTATAAATCTGTATCACATACCTAATATAAGGGTAACACAATGTTATTGATGTCATATATTAAAATTTTTATAAGAATGTCTCAATTTATAACATACTAAATTTTATTTTTTTTATTCTGAATGTAGATTCTCTGATGTTTACTAACATTTTCGAGTAGTAATAACTACAGTTTTAATATCATTTGTTACTTTGTTCTGTATCTAGTTTAATTTTAATTTCTATTATCCCTATTGAATAGGTAAAGAAATTACTTTATTGGTTTTTTTTTTATAAAATTTGTTATGTAGTTAAAAATTAATCTTCTTCCCCTACGCCTTCATATCAACTATTTAGGATTAGCCATTGTAGTTAAAAAAAATAAAAAAAAAAACAAAAAATAAAATCCGGTTCCATTTTCGTTTATTAATGATTTATTCACATTTAGTATTTATACTATAAATAACCCAATATTCCCAATATCCTATTTCTTTTAACTTACCAATTAAAATAGTGACCTATACTAAATTACCCATAATTGCTTTTAAATTATTTTTAAATTGTTTAATGTAGAATTCATTACTTGTCCATTATTAATTATATGCAATTTTATGTGACGTTACTAGTTCTTAATAGTTTATTTTAGTTAACTTAATGCTAGTTGAAATTATTTGGCAGCAAATCCTTCGAAAAATTATCTAGTAAATTTGTATTATTTGTTACTGTTAAACTTACATGTTATGCAAACAATTACAATCCTAAGCATATATTCAAAATATATATTAGGTATTCTATTATCAACTATTAGATTTTTGATTTTACTCCATAAAATATCGAATGCAACATAATTGGAAAGAGCATATCCAAAGTATATTGAAATTGACAAAAGAATTTTGGTGACGCCAGACAGCCTAAAAATAAAACACAAAATAATATTATTATCCAGTAAATGTTGATATTTAATTTCAATCTTGATTTAATATACTTACATTTCATTTTTTGGAATTGATAGCGTTATAGTATCTTTGACATTTTCACCATATTTGATGTATCCAAACAACCCCACAACACAATATAAAATTGTTATAGGAACAAATGAAATATTTAGAACACCAAACATACTGGTAAAACGTCTAGGGTGTGCCATTTCGTTTTCTAATGGCAGTATCTATAAAATTGAATAAGTTATTATCAAAATTATTTTTTTTTTTTATGTTTATACATATGAAGATCTGAAGATGTAAAATTATGGGTGTCAACCAATTGTCCTGTTTCACTCACTGATTATTTTAAAATAAACTAGCTATTATTAAAATAGGTACTAGGTATCATTATTAAAATTAGTTTGATATTATAGTCAATTATAAAATAAATAAACCATTCCAAAAACAATAATTAAATTCTGGAACCTGAGTCCAACGTAATTGGATATAACAGATATTAAAATAATGTTTGAATTTCATAAAAATAATAATAGAGAGATAACAACATTTATGAAAATAATAAAGCTGACTACCTGTTTACCAGATTACCTATAGTGACACAATATATATATATATATATGGCAGATGTTTTTGTTTCAAGTATAAATTAAAAACACATATAGATTATATTGATTATGGTCTAAAACACAAAAGATGTTAAAAAAAATATGTTGAATTAAATATATGTTTGAGCGTTTATAGAATATAGAAGATAAAATTTTCAAATAAAATCAACAAATTTCCAATTCCCAAAATGTATAGGCAATAGGTATGGTCTTATAGGGCCATACATAGATATTGTGCTGTGGCTCCCAATTGATTGTTAACCATGTTGTTGTTAGGGAGTCGATTGTTGTGTAGTGATTGATTGTTCGTATTATTGCTCGACTTACAAAAGGTGGATACGTTTTGACTAAAAACTTCTCGCGTCCTAGAAAACTCACAATATGGAAATTTGTGCTCTCTTACAGAGTATGAGAACACTACCATGGTACCCCTATATTCTCGAACACCTATTTATAATTTAATGATGAATTGTGGACATAATACATAAAGCAAATTTTCAACATAAATCAGTAGTCATAACTGGTATTCTACTTATTAACGTGGGTATGAATTGCTAAACGCAATAATAAAAATAAGTTAAAGTTGAAATATGGATAACTATAAATAAATTGTATATTGAAAAATTATTAATTATTGAGAAAATGTGTGTTCTATATTATTACAAGAAGGTACATAAAATTAAAATAAATCATAAAAATGGTACCTAACACCTTAGATTTAAGTACACTTGAAGCTTCACAATTTTTTTGAAATTAATGAAAGTCGTAGATATGTAATGTGTAAATTATGGGAAGGTTAAAAAAAATAAGCAAATAATACTATGGACTGAAGTGCGGCTGTTATAGGTGGGAAGTTGATATACATAAATTTAATTTATAGCCATGCACAACAGTAAACCATTACTATTCAGAGCAAAGTCTGAATATGTATGTTATAAAAATACGTAATTATTACGATTACAGACAAAATTTAATCTTGAAACGTAATGTAATACTGAGGTTTAATACAGTTAATACTTACAACACCTACTGCTTCCATTGCGAATAAAACTGTTCCGAAAAATAATGGCATAGTCTTCCCGGAGCCGACGGCTACGCGGTTTTCCATCGACATCGGCTCCCGGAAAATATAATAGAACACACAAATAAAACTGATCAATGAGAATGCTGTGGCAATTGAAGAAAACGGAGCTAGATGTTTTAAACTTCTTATTAAAGAAATTAAAACCATTGGGATAAACAAAAACAGCTGGTACCATTTTTCTTCAATATTCACTTCAAAGTAAGCATTGATCACCTGAAACATTATTATTATCGTTAGAAATCGGCGGTACATAACCTAACAATCATCTGTATAGATTAATTCGGAAATTATTTAGGAACACTGAGATACTTAAATATATTTTTTTTTCTTTTGAACCCCACTTCTAATTGTTAATGAAAAAAATATTTCATATTTTCTATAGTTATACTAAAATGGAGACATTACAAAACATGTGAAGTCGAAAAAAATAATATTTGGGTGCTTAGATAATTCAAAATTTTCATTAAAAATGTAAATTGATAGCCTGTTTTAGGCGACTCGGAAAATCAACGGTGGGAATAAAAATTAATAAAATATTCAAACTGAAGATTTGCTGTCTAGGGATTTTTATTCCAATAAAAAGCTTATTAGTTTTATAAAAAATTATATTACTGCTCGATTACCATTTGCAAGTTCTGTCCAATGAAGATGATGTAAATTATACTTGACCCCACTTGATATACAACGAGGAACCAGTCAGTCAAGGTTCTAGAACATGATTTTAAAAGTAATTCGTATTATAATATGCGAAAATTTAAATTAATCGTGATAGATGTGACGACCAGCTAGCTATAGCTGGTATACCTATACCTGGCATACGAAGCCATCCACCTAGTACATAATGGCCCTTCTTCAAAAGCTGCTGCCACTGTCTCAGAATACGTAAGACTGGGTACTCTTTTTTTAACACAGAGTTCGTAAGACGATTGTATCTAAAAAACAAACGTATAATATTTTAAACAATTCTACTGCAGTATTGTGTAAGTCAATTATTCTTGCTACATTTTTCGCATACCAACAAATGAATCATATACGTGGATAAAATTCCAATTACAATGGTTCCCAAGATACCGATTACATAGCCGGAATTTTTAAATGCGACAGGCATTGATAATATTCCAGTACCGAGACTGGCCTTTAACAAGTGTATTAACGTTTCTGAAAACCTAAACAGACAATAAAATCGTTAATTTTATGCAATGTTAATGATTCGGTAATTTTCGTTTAGGTATACTTACGACGTTGGTAGCCGAACAGTTCGGGAAGCATAAGGATCATAGGTATAATCCACCAGGTCATTTTTGGATGTAGAATTATTGCAGACGCCCAATTCGACGCTACCTAAACTATATTTAAGAAAAACAAATAACAAAATTATAATCAAATTCGTTCAATATTTGTTAATCAAATGCATAAATTAGTGAGTACTTTAAATCACATTTGATAAATGTAGATATCACACACACATATATATATATATATAATATATCATATAGTATATCATATATATAGTATCAGTCATCACCACATGAGCTTCACATATTCAGCTTAGAGAGTATCGTCTCTTATACGGATTTAATTGTAGAAAAAGTTAGAAACGACCTTTAACCTATCCCTGTTGACACACTTATATTAAAATTCTACATTATTTTGACTTTTTGAGTTCGAAACCTACTAGAAGCATTTGTAATTGCTGATGTTTGATATCATTATTTTGGCGAATACCTATAGTAAGAAATAAGCACATACCTAAATTTGTACAACTTTCATAATAATATATTAAATAACTACAACATAATAAAAAATTGTTTTCAACTTTTTATAAAAATGTTGATATACAAAATTTATTATATTTTTTAAATTATAAAATATAATTTGTGATAAGTCAACCTATAATTTTATTATTAACGTTTGCGACAATTTTAGATTCACATAGGTAAATATCTATAATATTGTAAAATTTGTAATAGAAATATACCTAAAGTATATTTTGAATGTTTTTTTTTTATGTTCTTGTTGTTAAAAAGCCAAAGAAATTAATGTAATTATTAAATTTATCAGAACGAGAATTATATTTTTTAATTTTTTTAATTGATTAGGTTAAGTTTAAATCACCAGAAATAAGTAGATGTATCAGTATAAAGATTAAATTTTGCTCCTATGACAAATATATTAAAACTCATGCTTTTCAAGTTTAAAAAATAAACGGACATACTTTGCACGATGGGTGGACTACTATTGTAGGTGAAAATTTAGGAAGATGGTAGAGGGGAAATTTAATGCAAATCTATACGCAATCATTGCAATCATCACACATTAATCATTGCTATCAAAAAAACACTCTAGAGGTTTTAAAAGTTTTCTACACAACTTTAAAAAACAAGAAACTCTACATTTTTATATTTATGTTATTTCTTGTCACCCTTACTTTTGTGGGTAAAACCACTACCAACTTTTAATTTTTAAATGGCAACCTATATTAAAAATTTCATAAATAGATGGATTATTAGTTAAAATAAATTTTAGTACTGAAATGTTTGATTTCTGTCAAACTGTTTACGAGATATTCCACTTTTAAGTTTGGGTTAGAGGAGAGTATAGGGTAATCGATCTATCGTAAGATACCGTATACCCCTTATACCTAAAATAACAGCCAAATACTTAAATATTTACTCTAAATTATAAAATAATTTTTATTCTTTCACTATATTATTATTGTATAAATTAGTAATTCTTTGAATTTGGATGGTAAAAATTAAAAAAATAATACAAATTGTATATATTTTTTTTTTCTAGTCCCCATAGGTACTCGAGTATTATTATCATTATAATAATATAAATATTTGATTATAAATTGCATATCATCAATCCTAAAATTATGTTGCCAAGAATTTATCGGGTGTACCCTAGACCTATGCGGATTAAAATTTTATATGAAACTTCAAAAAATTAAAATGTATGTTATTTGTACAACGTATAGGTGGGTACCTACATTTATAGGTTTTAATAATTAAATGTATAAAACATATTAAATACATTTTCACGACAATTATATTGTTATACGTTCTGTATTATTACATCCGTAGACCTAAAGGACTCAAAAAAAAAGACATTCAATTCGAATTCTCAAAAATTTATTTAGCTCTACCGACATAATGTTATTAATAATATTTTTTGGTTAACCGGCAGCTGTGACGGATCTGCAGTGTTAACATTGCTACCCAAACTATTATTAGCCTATATACTTATAGGTACTACAAGAATTGACTACCTATCTTTTTAAACACTAAATTATTATACTTACTCGGCGCCCTCGTTAACACGGCTTTTTGGAGTTACTGCGTATTTTGGCATTTTTGCTAGCTAAAATAAAAAACAAAAATTTGAATTAAAAATGATTGGTTTTAATAGGTTACAAAGTTTCATTTAAATTATAAACTGTGTTGAAAATTCAATAAAATGAAAATATTATTTAGCGTGTTGAAATAAAATTAAAATAAACCTCAAAAACGCTAAACCGCAGGAAAGTGTTTTTTTTCTACGTGTTTATAAAAAAAAAAAAAAAAATAAAAACTAAATACGTTATTGTATTAATTAATACAAAAAAACTACAACGCGTCTTGAATAACACAGTTAAAAAAATCAAATAATAATAATATTTGCCGAGTATTATTTTCGATTAGGGAGTAAGTATCCGAATACAACTATTTGTCTTAAAAAAAAAAAAAAAAAAACCGTATTACGAAATTTATTTCGTCAGAAAATGTCAACAAAACCTATATGTTGTCATAATGTCCGTTGTTTCTGAAAAATGTTATTTTTTAGTATTTCAAAAACAAAAAAAAACAATTGCGTTCCGAACACCTACACGACATACGTACCTGTAATGTTTAATGTTCAAACTTTAAAAGATCGGCGAGTGGCGCGGGTGGTTCTCTATGCAATGCTCAGAGATGGACGGAGTGCCGTGCGTGGTTCTCTCAGATATGCGTTCGTCTGGAGTTGGCTTGTGGAAGTAAAATAAATGCGGTACCATCAATCGACTTATATAGGCCTACACAGTGCCGTGATGTGCGTGCGCGGAGCTGTTTTAATTTTAATTTTTTTTTTTTTCTTCTTCCTTCTTCCCGGGAACGCGTATACATGCGTACTATTATATTATTATATACGTATACATGTATAAAATTATATTAGTGTGTGGGTACTATAGACAACTGTCATTGGCGATAAGTCTCTCCGCATCCCGCGTATAGGACCAGTGGAAATTTTTTTTTCTTTATTATTTCTTTAGTTTTTTTTTTTTTTTTAATTATAAAATAAAAATATTAATATGTATAGGACAGTACAAGTAACAGGATAGACAGGCCTATTAATTGTGTGGCACGTGTGTTTGGACTGCCTGCACGGCCGTCGTCTTTGGCCCCCAAGTATATAGTTACAGACAGAATAATATTATGATTTATAATAAAGTAGGTATATGAAAAAATGATATATAGATATTTAAGATCTTTAAGACGTCGCATCGTGCATTTAATCTGAGACAAGAAACTTGATATTCTACGCGTATAGGAAAGTTAATACGCATTACGACCGGGTCCAGGCGTTAAATTAAGTTTTTAGATTCTGAGTGGAGCGAGGAATGTTATCGATTTGATAATGACGTTTAATTTTTTTTTTCCTTCTGTGAACAACTTTTCCACCGGAAATTTAACTCCAATTTACAATGATAATACCTACATTTCGTACATTTTCCATTTTTCCGACATTTTATATCGGTTTTTCTCGGATATTATGAAAACCGCTTGAAAAATCAACAAACGACTTCTCTAAATTATCATGGAGATAAAATTTCTTTTCAGAAAATTAACCACACTTAATACATTGGAACATTTTTTTTATCACACTGTTTTGAACTCGGAATTCCTAGGATCATAATAGTCATAAAATAACCATTAGACAATCACGACAAATATGCTTTAAAATGGACAGTACGAAGTTATTTAACATGATATATAATATCCACATAATATTAGAACTGCAAAAAGTTATAATTTAGAAACTTAGTCAATCCGCTTAATTCTGATTTCATCATCCTACTTAAATAGGTAATATAAATATGCAAAAAAAAAAATAAATTGAAAAATTAGATTTGTTCCACATAATTCTTTCGTCAAAATTTGATATTAAAATTTCATTATAAAAAAAAAATTTAACTTTTTTTTTACCACAAAGTAAGATTTAATGATTTTCTGTTAAATTTTGAAGTATTTCTGTTAAGTCTATCAATTTTACCACAGAGAATCTACCGAATAAATATTAAATACATGGTTTTCAAAATCAAAATGTCTATAAAAAGCTCAAAAATGGATCATTTATTTTGAAAATTTTAGTACGTCTATAAAAAGCAAATATAGGTTTTCTGTCAAAATTCAAGTCTCTATGAATATATTAAAATAAATTACATTAAAAAACTAAATTGAAAATAATAAAATAATTATTTTTGTACATTTTCCTGCACTTATTATATCTGCATATATTATTCGGTTTTTTTCAATTATAACAAAAACTACAAAAAAAAAAAAAAAATCTAAAAACGATTTTCTTGTTCAGCCACTAGATTACAAATTAAAAAAAAAATAGATATCTTAATATTTTTTGATTGGAGCAATATTTATGGTGAAAAACATAAGCCGTAAAAATGTATAATAATAAAATGTCCTAAATTTGTCAGTTTTAATATTATGTTTTTTTCTGGCTTTTTCCTAATTTTTAATAAAACTACATAGAAAATCAAAAAACGAGTCACTTAATTATGAACTAGATTAAATATGCAACAAAAATGGTCTTTTATCGTACATCTATCACAGTAATATTTATGGTAAAAAACTTCGTGTTAATATAACAATAACAATAAAAACGGTAAAGTCGCGGCGCGCCATAAATATTTACCGTATTACCTATACTTTTTTGTCGGGTTTTTTCGTATTAATTAGAAAACCCATTGGAAAATCGAAAAATGACCACCTTAATGCACCAGCTAGAGAAAATAAGATTTCAGAAAAGGTGGATTATTATACTTCGGATCAAGTTTTTTGGTAGAAAAGTTGTTCACAGGAAGAAAAAAAAATACACACACATCATAGTAAAACCAATAGATTCCTCGCTATGCTCTTAATCTAAAATGACTGCATTACACTCCACTTTTTTTTCTTTGACAACTAAGTATAAATTATAATGAACCCCGTGTTAAATTTTTAGACATTTCTGAAAAGGGTTAATCAAACAATTTATTTAAACTATATTAAATTGTTCACAAAATACATAACAAATAAAAATTATGTACAAAACTATCAAACATAAAATGCCTATAAATAACATCGCTAATATATTTAAAAGGAAAATGTTAGTTTTCTTTCGATATTTTAAGTGACAACAAATATTATTAATTGAATTACTAGAAAAATAAACGAAATTTGGAAAAACGAGAAAATAGTTAGGTACTTACAATATTAAATAAATATTATTAAAAAAAAATCGTTGCGTAAATGTAATGACATACATTACATTTCCCCTCTACTACCATCCCAACTTTTCACCTACAACAGTGGTCTATGTGGTGCGAAGTATGTCCGTCTTTTTTCATTTTGAGTAATTATTTCACAAAAGCTTTAAGTTTCGCAAACTATTTTGTAATATAAATACATCGAAACGCAAATGTTTCATATCTAATCGTGTATGAAATACCAAATACCGCGCGTAATATTTATAATGCTAATAGCATTATTTAAACTCTGATGGCTAAATCTAACAATACTTATCAAATAATATTAATGACTATAATTTAATATTAGAAAATATTACGTTTAATAACAGCAACTCGTAGATTAGTAGTTGACACTTGAGCGAACATTTCACGAATTATCTTCTAAATGTCTACGTGAGCTGACGGTATAATAATATAACACATATAGGTGTATACTATATAGTGAACCCTCTAAACACCGGACACTTCTGGTCGCAGACATTTCGTCCGCTATTCAGAGGTGTCCGCTATTTAGAGGGATTTTTCATGGCGTACTGCATTGAACGTTCCCATATTGGCATCACAAACTCAACTAAATACGAACAGGACAACGCATACAGTCATAACAATACGTCGACGTGATAATATTTCAACGATTGAACGGACGAGATAAAATACCTATAATATAGGTACCTACAGCATAGTTATGTATAATGGTAATATAAGATAACTTAATAGTGTAGACTTTTATTTAGGTATTCCACAATTTATAATTATTAATTTACGATAAAAATCATCAATATCGAAAATTAAAATGTCATAAAAGCATCAGATATTTAGAATGTCCAGTATTTAGGGGTTTCCCTATACATAAATAGAGACAACGTCCCCGTTCCCGGCAAAACGTCCGCTATTTGAAAGTTAATGGCTTATAGTTTATAGATTAAGCTTATATTATACCAAGGACCGATATTTTCATCGTACGATTTATTTATCGCACGAAAATATTATCATACGACGCCTCGAAAACGGTCGGATGCACTTTAATATTCTAGACGATAAGAATATCGACGGCTATAATTGTTTTGTCTACACGCATGGAAATAAATTGATAATAGCACACGAACGACAATTATCGTTTTAAAACAAAAAATTGCTCTCATTGTTAATCGGAACAAGATTTCTGGTAGAAAAGTTGTCCACAATTAAAATCTTTGAAAAACCATAAGTTTCTTCACTCACTCAGAGTCTAAAAAATAGCTGATTGTAGAGACGGGTGTGGCCACAATTAAAGGTGGATAGTGAGAAAGGTGGGATACACAAAATTATTTAATTTATGCCTGTAACCAACAATAAACCATTGATCACGAAAAACGATTCGGGATGAAGTTCGGTTGTACATGTTTTGGAGGGCCGTAAAATTTAAAAAACGTTGTCTAAATTTGATTTTAAAACTTATGTAAAAAAAAAAAATGCTGCATTAAACTAATTTTTTTTTTTTTTTGAACACTAAGTAGAATTTATAATGATCCTTCTATCAAATTTTTAAACATTTCTATTAAGTCTTTCAATTTATCTACAAAGTACCTATCAAACAAAAATTACGTAAAAATCTTGCGAAATTAAAACTTCTATAAATAATTAAAAAAATTGCTCAAATGTTCTAAATTTACCACGTCTAAAAAAAGTAGATATAAGATTTTCGTCAATATGTTTAAGTCTCGGCAAGTGTCAGCATTGCACACCAGGACCAAAAGTCCCTGGAAAATGTTGTTTTTAGGAGACTCATAAATAACAAGTTCAAAAATCACAGAAATTAATGCGATATTTGGTGGAAAGTCAGTTTTATTGGTCGATAAAATTTCTAAAAAATATTGGTATTATATTATATATATATAGTAGAAAATGGAAAGCGTAAAAATTTAAAATAATGAAGTTATTATTTAACGCCGTAAATTTGTCAGTTTTCATTTTACGTGTTTTTTCGGGTTTTCCTAACTTTTTACTAAACTACAGGAAAATTCAAAAATCTGAATCATAAACAAGGTTGAAACTGTAACAAAAAAGATCTCTTATTGTTTATCTATTGGAGCAATATTTATGGTAGTAAATATAAGCTGTACATATTTAATATAATGAAATCATTACGTCGTAATTTGAAAACAATCGTATATTTCGTCTTATTTTAATTTCCCCAAATTTGTATGTAAAATGCATTAAATATCAAAAAACAACTTTCTTTGTTAGTGAATATATATTAAAAGGAACAAAATCAACCACATATTATTTTCAATTAGAGCAAAATTTCTGGTAGAAAACATTGTTTGCGAAATTTCAAATAATTAAACCGGAACGCCACGTAAAGATTTGCTGTTTTACTTATGATTTTATTCGAGTTATTCCCAATTATTTCGAAAATCCTATGGAAAATCAAAAAATGACCACAATGCACCAACTAGAGAAAATTACCTTTCATATAAATTTCTATAGTATATATACTATAGAAATTATAATTATAATTCGGAGCAAGTTTTTAGTGGAAAAAATATTAACAAACAGAAATATAAAAAAATAAATAAAAAAAGCACACATCATATTAAAACCAATAGAATATTCCTCACTACGCTCCAAATCTAAAAATTTAAAGTTACTGTGGATAATAAATTAAAAAATACTGATAACGATTATTAGAAGATGCATATTATATGAATAATTCATAGGTATTGCTTATAATTTTATATTATAAGTATGATAACCAAAATATACATAGCATACTTTTTTATATTTTATTTCAACAATTTAGATTCGGAGCCTAGCAAGGGATCTATTAGTTTTACTATGATGTGTGTTTTTTTGTGAACAAATTTTCCAAAAAAAATCATGCTCTGATGTACCAGGCGTACATTTTCTGAAAGGAAATTTTATTTTGTTAGTGCATTAAGCAGGATTTTCATAAGGGTTTTCATATTGCGAAAAACCAAAAAATATTATCAAAAAAAAAGGCAAATATTTATGGCATACCGTGGCACTGCCTTACCGATTTCATTGTTTTTAGCTTTTGCAAATTATGTTTTCTATTAGAAATATTGATTTAATCAAAAAAATTTCCTACGTTTTTTTCCGGTTTTTCCTATATATTTAAAAAAATGATCTCCTCGAGTATCAACTAGATCAAATTTCCTTTCAGAAAACATGTTACACTTGAAAGTCGAAGCAAGATTTCTGGCAATAAAGTTGTTAACAGAAAAAAAAAATTAACATTATTATAAAACCATTAAAAATAATGTTCGAATGAGGAACCTGTATAATATCTTAAATCGTGATATTTATCGATTATTTATTTCGATTTGAACTTGGTTAAAACTCCAAACCAGACCTTTGACACGTAAATGTTAATATGTAAATAATTTAGTGTATAGGGTTGCAACAATAAATTCCGTAGGAAGAGCAGCTACACACTCTCCCTTCCCCCCATAATACCGTATATGATTATGATTATATCATTAAAAGTAATTCTTTATATTATGTATATTATTAATTATTAACTACTTGTTTAGTAAACATAATATGTAATCTTAAAGACCCGCATTTATAAACTATACTTATATGCTGTCGATAAAACTACTTTTTAAACTAGACACTTATTAAATGGGATATTTATTGAGGTTACTGCGGGCTTACGAGTTTGATAACGAAATATTTTAATTAAGACTAAATTAGTGGTCCAGAAATTTAGCAATATTAAATAAAAAAAAAAAAAAAACGTAACTCAGGCGACCCGGTAAGCGTAAACCTTACTAAACTAACAAAATGACCGAAAATTACAAAAAAAAATACTATAAAAATGGAAAATAAAAGTTTTAATTTTGAAGCATCTAATGTATGAATCGAATTGTGTAATTAAAAGGTATTAGATTACTTAAAAAAGACACATTTTGTGTTTAAATTACAGTTTGTATTCTGTAATTTCCAAACGTTATTTTAAAATGTTTGGAAAATTGGATTTATCTCCTTTCTGCAGTTAACGATACACCAGTTTTAATTTTACTATTTTATGTTTGTTTAGTACAATATAATAATAAAATCGAAATTGATAAAAATGGACTTGTTCTCTTCTTGCAGTTGGTGATTCAGATTTCTATCGAATGATGCGTGATTTGGAAGCAAAGGCTATTGAATGCGAAATTTTGAAAACGGTACGAATGAACACCGAATGTACACAGAATTTACCATTTACATATACGTATTCGTTGGTTGGTGAGAGGTGGTTTAAATGCATAAATGTTTAAACGAATAAGTGCGTATAGGAGGGTTCTAGAGATTAATTAGCATCCCCAGGCTTCAAATTAGTAGGTGCCTCAAGTTTCCCTAAATAATTTATTTCAGTATTTCATCAATCATTTGTAAATTATTGTAGTTTATTGGTTTGGATAAAATATTTATTTTTTTCCATTGCGAATAAATAACGAATTCACGATTAAAACAATATAGTGTGAATATACTTTTAATTTTTATCAAAATATTAAGTAGTAATCATACAGAAAATTATATTATCTTACTTTATATTCTTATTTTAAACTGTTGGCTTTGAAATTATGTTTTGTGTACAACTGAAGTTGTTTAAAAATTAAAAATTATTGTAATGAAGTTTATTGTAGCACTAGGTGAATGTGAGAGGAATAACTTCCCACGAATCTGTGTGCCATAAATTATTATAGCAACCCCTAAATTTACACCCAATGTGCTCCTATGCGCCAACGGTCACCATACAGGGTCCCATGCAGGTGAACGTAATTTTAATATTTATAATGTTATATTTTATTTGCGAGTGGCCTTAATCAAGTTTTATATCTAATATTCTATGTTCTAGAGATTAGAACACAAGCTAAATTTCTATACAGACAATCGTTTTAGTATAACAATATTACTAGTTGACCCGGCAATGCTATTTCTCTTTTCCCTTTGCTATTGTTAGATAATAGTGTAAATAATAGTAAAGATAATAATAATAACAGTAATAATAAAATAGTTTTCTTTTCCATGACAACCAAATTATCATCAATATCACCAAGGTAACCCACGAATAAACAAAAATACATAAATAAATCAATATCAACAATAAAATATTTGTACCAAATACATCTTAAGACTTCTATTTTATCACATAAGGGTTGAATTTTCAACAATTTTTTAGCGTTTAATTAAGTCATATAATAGCTATCTGTGTACAAAATTTCAGCCCGATCCGTTTAATGGTATGGGCTGTCTGCTAATGAATCAGTCAGTCAGTCAAGACATTTTATTTTATATATATAATATGTAATACGAGTAGATTATGAATGATAGAAATTCCTAACGCGAATCAAATATAATACATTAATGTATAGGTTTTACTTTGAAAACCAATACTAAATAGAAACGTAATTAATGAGGATGAATAAGAAAAAAAAACCAGAGTCTCATATTGTTAATTATTCGGAGTAAAAGATAATATACTCTGTATTTTTTAATTAATGGCTTTTAGTGATTATAAGTATTGTGAAATAATATTATACAAAGGAATATATATATATAAGTGTATGTGAAAAAAAAACTATGGACGTCATAGTTTTTTATATTTTGTTCGTATAATTTAAATTGACTATTATATTTATTAGATTATTAAGAAGTTTAGTTATTAAATTAAGAAAAAATATATTATTACATTAAAAAAAAATTAAAATGAAATACTTGTGACTTTTGAACTGAGATCTATATAATGTCTAAATAAAATTTCCTTTCGGAAATAATGCTATATATTGAAGAAAGATTTCTGGTAGAAATTTCTATCACTGTATAAAAAAAATAAATAAATGTAAATATTAGAATCTAAAATTTAAATATTTTTTTTCCATAAAACCAACGGAATAAATGAATATTATTTTATCTACGATTGTACGTATAGAAATAACTTAACATAATATTATAATATACGTCGTGCATATCCGGGCATAGTCCAATATTAATATAATAGTATAATATAATGTTTGGAACCGGTCTTAAACCGGCAGGTGGTTAACACGTGATCGAACACTGAATATCCGTGTGACCCCACCGCCCGTCATGTAATGGAATCACGGTTTGCTTTAAACAATATCCTATGGCTGTCACGATTAAATTACGTCTCTAATCGTGTCACCGGTATTTTTATTTTTTTTAGGTTTTGTATATAAATCTCACAATGTCCCTAATGGTTAATGTTCTACGAACGCAGTTTGTTTATTTTTTACCCATGGTCGTTAATTCCCACGATTTTTGGACACTACCTGTATTATACACATCTATCGTGCAAGATCACTTTTACGTAAAAAAATAAAAATAAAAATAATACAAATTTAATTTAAAATTTAACAAAAATAATAAATTAATTGTTAAAAAACGAACATATTTCACACAGTGGGTGAACTACTGTTGTAGGTGAGAAGTTGGAAAAATACAAGGAAAATTTATTATACCTATATCTGTAATATCTGTGCGCAAAGATAAATCATTGCTAATAAAAACGATTCTGAGTGGAATTTGGTCGTACAAATTTTGAAAGGTCGTAATATTTACGATTTGGAAATAATACATTTCGTACATTTTTCTGGTTTTCTCATTTATTAGGAAAACTTCTGGGGAAAAAAAAAATTAACTCTTTAAAGTACCATTCAAGTCAAATATCTTGTCAGAAAAAGTGTAATCCTATATATATATGATATATATGATATATATATCATATATTATCCACTTGAATATCGGAGCAAAATTGTTGGGAAAAAAATGTTTACAAAAAAAATAAAATAAAATAAACGTCATTATAAAACCAATACATTCCTCACTCCTCTCATAAACAAAAATGATGTAGAATGTTGTTACTTGAATTGGATTTTAATGTCTTTGAATATTTCCGAATGTCATTGCAATTTACAGTGTAAATTATTACTTTTCTAAATAATATATTGACAAATGTACAATATAATAATGAGAAAAATGCATAGATATTGTTAATGTTTAATTATTTTTTTTTTTTTTTATAAATTCTTGTTTTCTGAGTTTAGCGACGAATGTGTTGGTTTTACAAAGACGTTTTTCTTTTAAATTTTTTTTTATGTGAATACTTTTTCTACTAAGCTTACTCCGGTTAGTATAGCACCTTTTCTGAAGGGAAATATTTTCAGGGTAGTACTTTACAAAGGTCATTTGTTAAATTCTCATTTATATTCAAGATAATTAGGAAAACCTGGTTCTTTAGGTTAAAAAAAAATTCAAAGATTCAAAGTAATGTTTTAGTAAAGTAAAGTAATTGGCAACCGTTTTAATTTATTTTTTTTTAAAACAATCATTGTTGTCACGGGAACGCACATTGTAATTATTTTACTATAATATGAGATATATATTGTTAACGAAATTGAACTCCACTCAGAAACGTTTATCGTTAGCAATGATTTATAGTTGCTTACATTAAATTCCAGTTTGTATCCTTCCCAACTTCCCACCTACATTTGCTGCACTCACGTGCGAAGTATGTATGGTTCTTTTTTTCTTATACTTTTTCTAGTTTTTTTTATAGGAACAAATTTCTTTTTTTTTATATCTAGTAAAAACTAGTAAAAAATGGTTTTTTTAAGCATTTTAAATAATATTTCGAGACGCAATCGAAATTCTCGATTTTTTTTTTAGTACACAATCATATGCATACCTGCTACAACCGTACGTAATCGAAATTCCAGAAGGCTTATTAGAAAGGTCAAAACGGGACGCAATCGGAAGACCCTTGTTTACAACACACCTTCGGGGAAAAAACCTGTTTGCAGCTACAAAGAAGTAACAAAATCGACGGCAGGGATGTTTACCGGATATTTTTTCATAACCGCACACTTTCCATAATTCATTTCCACACGCTATTTTTTTTATTATTTGGTAAGTATTCTGAAAGTATCGACCGTTTAAAACTGCACACTTTTATTTGTCAATTCGGCAGTCGCACGAACCATAACGCATACCGCATTTATCTAAAATCAGAGTATTATTTAGAACCACACTCCGTTAATCGCAATTTGAATAGCAAATTCAAAATCAAACTTTGATTAATAAGACAAGTCAATGTCAACCGTACTTGTAAAATAGTTAAAGATAAAGAAATAGCCATATTAAATTTAGAATAATCAATAATTCATACATAATGAAATAACTTGGATTACATTTTTGAAAACTATTAAGATCTAAATTAATTTCAATCTCAATATTATCCAATTTTATTTTAATTATTAATATCGAAGATTTATTTAATAACAATAAATATTGAGTGTATTTAGTGTGTTGTTATGTCATATTATGGGGAAATAATTACATATGCATTTCTTTAAAATATAACATTAAAATGTTGCCTTACGCATCGTTTTTTTTTTTTGTTTTGTCAATAAGATCCAAAAACGTATTCTATTCTAAAG
Organism: Cinara cedri; assembly: GCA_902439185.1. Classification (NCBI taxonomy): domain Eukaryota; kingdom Metazoa; phylum Arthropoda; class Insecta; order Hemiptera; family Aphididae; genus Cinara; species Cinara cedri. The sequence goes on along the minus strand of CABPRJ010001469.1, from coordinate 107,891 downwards.
AATTTCATTATTTTTGGTGCGTTCAAACCAAAATATTACATTGTTATATTTTACAGCGTTGTTTTTGTAAAAACCTATTGATTCGTATACCATTTGAGTTTTTTTTACGAATAATTCGTTTTCTTTAAATAAAATATACGATAATCAGTCAGCGGGTTCGTAGTTTCTATTTAGAGTTTTATTTTTATTCACAGGATTTGGTATAATACTTTGAAAAATATTTTTCATTTTTATACACACTGTGTATTACACAGTGTATTCTACATGTAAACACATTTTGTATCATGGATCGTCTTAGTCCGTGACCTATAACAATGGCATTTATTTGAAAAATCATTAATAATTATAATTTTCGAACAACTGCCCTCTACCATCATAACCAAGTTTAAAATCTATATTGTTTAAATTTCAAGCCCTGATTTAAAGATATAAAGCAATAATCAGTAAAAAAAATAATCTAAATAAAATGTATTATACTACTGAAATATAATATAAATTTTAATCAGTAAATTAAAAATTGTATGTTGGTCGTCTGCACAAATAAAATGTTTTTGTAAACTGATTTACAGCCACAAGCATTGAAGCACGTCCTACTCTGTATACTCTTTATACAACAGTAAAGTTGATTAGAAATCAACCAAATTAGAATTATAAATAGAAAAACACTTAAGTCCTAAATTGGGACTCCCAATCGGAAAAAAAAACTGGAGTACTACACGAAAAGATAATTAACGAGACTATTCAATTAGACAATATCGAGTAAATTAATATATAATATAATATTGTAAACTTTAACGGTATATATGTATATATTATTATTTAACTCGATTATACCTATAGTAGATAAAATATCTACCAGTTCTCTATTTTTTTTTTTTTATGAGGTTTGGACGCGTTGCGCCCTTCCCCTAAAGCCGCCACAATCCAATACTCAGGAAACATAATAGCCACGAAAGAAATTCTGTAGGGTAACATAATATCGTTAATATTTGTGCGGAAAATAAACTGTTTTAAAATAATAATATGAGACTATTGAAAATCTAGGATCTATAACTAACAAGTAATAAACATTTAGATACAATACCTAGGTTATTAAATATTCACAAAATATCTAAAATATTCTGCAAATATACCTATTAAATGTGTAAAAATAGTTTTGAAAGAAAATTATATAATATTGTAGTTTTCGAAGCTTTCTAATTTTATATTCTGAATCAGTTTCGGATTAACTATGTTGATACTGTGTGACGTGAGGCTGTGTGAAGGCCTTTTCCAAACCACTTGTTATAACATAGTCAGTGGCGTACGTGCTCAGCCGACTTTGAAAGACTTTGTATTTTTACCGGATTCGTCTAGAACTATTAGGTTCATCATTCGGGTCAATTAAGCTTCGCGCGATCGTCCGCACGTGCAACATTTTAACTATGCTTACGTCAGCGTTTATCGACAATGTTATAATTTCTATAATATTATTAGTTATAATAATACATTGCATTATTATAATAACGTGAATTTATCATATTCATACCGGTAGGCACGCGTACCTTGGTACACGTGTAAATTACGTCACGTGTAGATATTTTGTAGACGCGAATATGGACAGCACATTACAACCGTAATAATTATTTCAAATGTTTTTCGATTGAATTACTGTTGTTCTAACGGAAAATGATGTGCGCAGGGGCAGACAGATTATAGGTCATATCCCCAAAACTACTATCCAAAAACTACGTATTTATTCAGTAATTTAATCATGAAATGTACAAATTTCAGCCAAGTCACAAGAAAAGCTTAAATATTGACTGAAAATCGGATTATTTGAGTTAGGTAAAAATAAAGACTCTACAATTTAATAATGATTAATATTTTCTACATCCTCTTGCATTGAAAACTGCTGATGAAATATTATCCCGTATAATATACGCGCCTTAGAACATTTAAAAAAAAAACTACTAAATTATGTTCAACGATTTATTTTTACCACTAAAAACAACTTATAATAAAAATTCGAATTTTATAAGTTAACTTTTATATGGAATTTTATTATCAAGCATTTCTGTTTGGTCACGCAATTTTTATCCACATAATATCTATTAATTTAAAATTAATAATCACGAAAATGTCAAAGGCCTTCAAATAAAAATGTTTTGAAAAATTTAACCACGTCTATAAAAGGTTAATAAAAGTATTCTATCAACAAAATACATAATCAAAAATCATATATCTGTATACAACTTTGTATACAGGATTTTATCCGATTTTTACGTATAACAACTTTTCTGAAAAGAAATCGGTATGGAGAGGTACCTTGGAGAAGTCATTTTTTTGATTTCCTCAAGAGTTTCTTTATCAAATGTGAAAAATGGAAAAAAAAAACCGAGAAAATCTACGAAATATAATATATATAATATTACGATTTTTTTTTCTATAGACAACTTTTCTACCAGCAATTTCGCTCCAACTTTTAATGATAGAAATGTTTCTGAAAGGAAATTTCACTAGGGAGATACTTTAGATATATTGTTTTTAATTTTCCCCGGAGTTTTCCACTACTCACATTTTCCTATGATAATTTGAGCAATCTTGTTTTAGAATTTTGACATGACAATTAGATAAATCCAATAAGTAAAATATAAATACATCAAATTACAATTTGATGGGCTCTTGAACAAATATTGTTGCTACTATCATATAAATCCGACAAAATAATAACGGTTTTTGTTGCTCATGAACAAATTTAAAAATAAAGATATATCTGGTCATTACTCTTTGATGAGGTCAATTAATGTTATACTCTTTCTATATTTCTAGTTATAACAAAATATTAATTAATCTGATAAGTTTTTAATGAGCTTCCGATGTATTATTTAATTTAAATCATAGAGAAATATTACATAATATTATGTAGTATATAGTTTTAATAGTTTATCATACCCACTAACTGATAAATAATATAGTATACGATGAGACGAAAAATAATCGTTATTTATGCAATAATTTATTGATGAGCTATGTCTTCGTCTTATTTAAATATTATGTTCTGGTAAATTTACTAAAATTTAAAAACTCTAGAAAATTCTAACGTTCCATTAAATAACAATGCGAGGATTGAATTATGGATTATTATTTTAGATTCGGTGTGTATTAAAGGGATCTGTTGGTTTTACTATGATACTGTGTGCGTTTTTTCTTTTCTGAAAGGTAATTTTCTCTAGTTGGTATATTGAGGAGATTATTTTTTTGATTTTCCACGGAGTTTTCAAAATTGTTTAGAAAAAACTGAAAGAAAATTATAGGTTAAGGGCAAATATTTACGACAGCATACCGTTCTAATTGTTTTTATTATGTTTATACGATGTTTTCTGCCAGAAATATTACTCTAGTCCAAAAATGAAATCAATATCAATCCTTCATATACATAGCCACTGACAATGAAAGTCATTTTTTGATAACTAAAGTATTTTTCATAATGATTGGGAATAACCAAAAAACCAAAAAGACGAAATATACGATTTTTTTCAAATTACGGCACAATGATATTATTTTAAATTTGTACGGCTTATGATTTGACCATAAATACTGCTCCAAAAGGTGAACGACAAGATACCCTTTTTGTTGCATTTTTAAAATATCTTATGAATAATTTGTTCGGTTTTTAAATTATATTTATAGTGTTATAAATAATTAGGAAAAATCGTAAAAAAAACGTAAAATAAAAACTGACAAATTTATAGTGTTATGGAAAAATTTACAAAAATAATTCTGAAATTATTTTAAATTGTATTTTTTTTTTAATGTAATTCAGTTAAAATATTCGTAAAAACTTAATATTGACAGAAAACTTATATTTAAGTTCTATACGTGATCAAACTTTCAGAAAATTTGTGCAATTTTTGAGCTGTTTACAGACATTTTAATTTTGTGAGTTTTTAACATAATTTGTATTTAGTATTTGATAGGTACTTGGTAGATAAATTGTTAGACTAAAAATAAATTCTTAAAAATTGAATAGGAGGCTCATTATAAACCGTACCTAATGGTGAAAAAAAAATTAGTTTAATGCAGTATTTTTTTTTATACAGGAATTTTAATAAAAACGTTTAAGTTAAAAACTTATGTGGAACAAATCTAATTTTTATTTTGAACATATGTATATTGTCGATTTAAGAACGACGGTGAAGTAAAAATTGATGGTCGTGTTACCTTTCATAAGTTATTGGTATAAATTAAATAATTAGTGTATACATGTATCTCTCCTTCCCTACTATCAAACTACTATAGTAACTGCACCCGTCTTCAGTATCAGCTCTTTTTTTTTTAAATTTTTTTTTTTATGTGTATAGTGTGTACACCATAATTTATAGATTATATTATATGCACTTCATAAACAATCTGTAAATTAATTAATTAAAATAATCATACTTTATTCGATTCTGAGAGGAGCGCTTGGAATGTATTGCTTTTACAATGAAGTTAATTTTTTTTTTTTAGTGCACATTATAGCCTTATTTTCTGTGAAGAAGAAGGTCATTTTTTGATTTTCCCAGAAGTTTTCCTAATAAATGGAAAAAACCGGAGAAAACAGGAAAATGAGCGAATCATAAAGATAAAATACTTAAAAAAAATATTTTTCTATATTATTATTTTGGAAAAATTTGAAGGTAATCATTTTATAGAGTTTATTCTTCTGAAAATGTTTTATCAAATTTTATTTCCATTAAATTCGTGATTTTTAATAATTTTTTAAAGTTCAGAGTAAATAAGTGTACATCCAATAAATACGATTACAGCGTGCTGCATAATTATCGATAATAATTGATTATTATTATTATGATTAATATTGACTGTACACTTAATTTCTCTGAACATTAAAAAATGATTAAAAACCTCAAATTTAATGAAAATAAAAATTTGATACATTAACACTTTCAGAAGAATAAACTCTGTAAAATGACTATCTTCAAATTATTCAAAAACAATAAAATAAACAAAATACTTTTTAAGTATTTTACTGAAACAAAAAAATAATTGTAAATATTAAGAGTCCTCAACCCTATGAATAATATAAAATCAACAGAATTTGATTATCTTTACTATCTACGGAGAAAATACAATAGGTATACTTTCATGGGACACTCTATATTTCAGTCTTTAGTGTCAGTTATTATATATTTTAAACGATCAAAATACACCTACTTAATATAGTAACTTATTGTATATCTACATTAAAATTTCAATGAAGAAATTTCTTTCAAGTCGAAAATATCTTTAAATAAAAACGAGAGACATGAATATAATCATTATAATTGAAATAGAATCTGATTGTTTCTTGGTACTTTTAACAAGTATGCACATTACTACTCTATAAAAAAATATTCGTTTCGTAAAGATAAACATTACATTTTCCCTCTACTACTTTCCCAACTGCTCACCTACAAAAATGGCCACCACAAATATGTAGTAAGTCCGTATTTTTGGTCTAAAAATAATTTGGTGGACCTTCGTGAAAAATCTGAAACAACGATACACGATATTATTGTGTGTATTATGAAAATAATAATATTAGTATAATGTTTAATAAGAAACGAGTAGGTATATTTTTTTATAATGTTTGTATTTTTATTTTACTTTTTTTTTTTTATGTATTTTGGGTTTTTTTACGTTCATAGAAAACATCTTAAGATTAATCTACTGTAAGTATCATTAAATATGCGGGAATTAATTTACATAATATTATAATAATACTGCAGCTCCTATAGAAAAATGTTATTAGTAATTTATACTCTACACGGATGGTTTCCCACAAGTAATAAAAAATATAAGATTAAAATTAGTTTTAGATGTATACAACAAATAACCCTTCATAATAAATTAGAATAATAATTGTATTTAAGGTAATAAAAAAACTGTATACATTATATATATATATATATATATATATATATAGGCAATCAGCATATAGAGAAATATTTCTAAACTAGTTTTTTTGACTGTCCGATAGGCCACGAGAAACAAGGATATCCCATTTACATTTTTTTCTTTTTTTTATCGTTCACGTGTAAAACGATTAAATTCTTTATGAATATTAAGGCTCTCGATAGACAGAATCATAAATTATACGACTTGCACTTAGATCGGCTTATTAGGTCACATTGGTTCACATAAGTATTTTTTTATATTAATATTAAACAAATGATAAAAACACAGGCAATGGTCAAGGCTAATATTATATTTTGGAGTTCCATTAGCGATGACACAAACAAACAAATTTAAGAATACCAGAGAAATATAAGAAACAATATGCCGGTAATGTAACCAAGGAATGTAGATTTCAATAATGACACGATAGTCTGCAACCAGTAGGTAATACTGTTTTAGATTCAGGGCAGAACAAAGAATGTATTGAAGTACGTTTCCTTAGCATCCGGCAATTGTCCCTCCGAATTCGGACAGATAACATTTTTTTGTAACGAATTTATGTCCAATTGAACCACTTTTCAAAAATTTTGTATTCCTTTCACTATGCTTTAAATGACATTTTAAGTACCGGTGCTGAAACATCGTCTCCTATGATTTGGTCATATGATTAAGCAGAGACGGTTATAAACATAGTATATAGTACAAGATGAAATTTCAAAAAACTTTATTATTCACGGACAAAATAATTATCTACATGAAATATTTATTAAACGCGGCACTTATGGAAAATGTGGAAATTTGTTATCATACAACGAACGGTGACCGTACACCGAGACGCACCGTTCGCCATAAACGATACGCGAGCTAATTAGATGCGGGCAATATTCAAATATAAAATAAGGCGCTAAAATTTTGTGCGTTACAAATTTTCTCATTAAATTTGAAAAATTGAAAAACAGGAAAATATCAGAAATGGAATTACCGTTTAAAATATATTACGTATTTTTTTGCTTTACGCAACTTTTCTACCAGCAATTTTACTCCAATTTATAATAATAGCAATATTTCTAAAACGAAATTTGACTGGATAGGTACTTTAGGAAGGCCATTGTTTGATTTCCCCAAGTTTACCAGGCAAACCTGAAAAACCGGGGTAAAACATGGAAAAATCGGAAAAAACATAGGAACACTTAGAAAATCAGTACAACATAAACAAATATTATTAAAGAAAATATAGAAGGCGTATTTAATTATTTTACTATAATATAACATATATATTGTTGACAAAGCATCACTAAAAACTGAACTATTCTCAGAATCGTTGACCAGGTTAACTAGAGGCTAAATTCGCAAACAATAAAATTGGTAAAAAGCTCCCATTTTGTTTTGATGAATAATATAATAAAAAATATAAAATAATAAGAATACTGATATATAGGTATATATTAGTTATATATAGTTTAATACGCCTATATATGTTAATCCGGGCTCGGATGTAATTAATGTATTCTTATAGTAAACTAGTATTAATATTTNAAATGTTTTGTACTATTATTTATTATTAATTAGACACGTTTATGACATACCTACCTAATTAGATATACCTAATTAGATATTAGAGTTTTTGGAGATTCCTTCCCAGCCAATGACCATTTTTTAACAAAACAATTTTAAACGAGACTTTTTCATTTCTTAATTCTCCTGAATTAGTTGAGGAGGGGCCTATAATTCCATCAGGGTCAACCATCATGGTACTAGGAAATCCAAGAAGTGTATTTAAAAGGGAGTCGACGGGTTTATATGAGTTCCGGTGTACAACAATGGAAGATCTACCTCTTATAGACGAAAAACACAAATGATCATGATAAAAAATTAATATGAATAAAAAATATAAATGTACATTAGGTAAATTTTAATGGAATATGGTAACTGGTTATCTTGACGATTTCATCTTTTATGATAGCACATGATAAACAATGGTTGGCAATGAAATTGTTGAAATGTTATTATAATACCTAATTAGTAATTCACTATTCTATAAAACAAAGAATTTAAATGGTCTGGTTTTTTTTTTTTTGTTGGACCATGTAACTACAAATACCTGCCCGAACAACTTTACAGGGAAACTAATTAAATTTAGGGGAGACTGGAAGTCTACCTTAGGGGGACAAATCTTTAAAAAAACAAAATACGTAGTCACACAGATTTGAACTTTATAACAAGAACTTAAATTAACTTAAATTAGACTTAACTTGACTTAAATTGGTCGGTTATTTAATGGGGTACAATACAATGAGGGGAGGGATTTATAAAAAAAAAAACCTATTTACTGGGAAATCACCGGATTTTGTTGTTGTAGTTCTTGTCTGCACAAATGAATCGGTACTGCTAACACCACATACGCCAAAGCATCACTAAAAATATATAAGGGTTAACCATGATACACTGTCGGGGACAATGTTACAAGAAAAAAAACATATTACCTGCGAGTTTTTTCTTTAAACAATAGCAATGTGGGATTCTGTAGGATAGAAAAAAGTGGACTAACAAAAAATAACAAACTCAAAATATTAAATTTTTCAAATTTATATGAAATATTTCAGACTTCAAACACTACTAACCTTCATGAATGCTTTCGTATATTAGTGTCTTTAAGGTTCGAGTATTTAACTGTGTTATACAGTTGTATGTGTTCGGATATTATACAATGGATATTAATAACCTTTACGTTTTTAAAATATTTGTCAAATTATTCATACTACGGTTAGTGCCTATTACTAAGTACTGGGTAATAAAAATCAGAATTTAAATAAATGTACAATTTAACCATTTTTATACTCTGCATACAAAATATACAATAAATCATAATATTACTCTGTTTTTCAAAAATGTATATTTTTATACGAGACTATTTATTATGTGTAACATTGATAAGTAAAAATTATAGAAAAGGTATACAATATATATATAAAAATAAGAAAAGAATAGATATTTAAAATACAATGTTACAGTACGTTTGTTTTATAATTATATAATAATATATGTTTTAGGTAGAATTTAAATTTTGATTAATAGGTATTTTAAAATTTACCTGACTTATATTGCTAAAACTATCAATCATTTTTTAAACATGAAAACAATTTTCTTATTATTTTAGAACAACAACAATGATTCTTTTCTATTTATACAATATGTTATGTTAATTAGTTTAGTGTGTTATATTATACATTCGGTAGTAATTTTACAAAAAAAAAATAATAAAAAATATAGGCTGTTACTAAACTACCCTACTACTCCTTTTCATCAATCATCTGATAATTAATAACACCAACATTAAGATACCAACATTCTTAAAATAATATTTTTAATCTATAGAATAAAAAATGTTATGCTAAACAAATTACCAACACTGAGGCGTAGATTTCTCGACTCAATTTAAAAACAATTAATTATTTACAGAAATTACAGAAAAAAATGTTAGGTCATTACAATAAAATATTAAACATTATGCTAAACAAATTACCAACACTGAGGCGTAGATTACTCGACTCAATTTAAAAACAATTAATTATTTACAGAAATTAAAGGAAAAAAAATACAACTCTTTCGATTAAAATTATAAACGGCAACGAGCGAGTAAAAAAAATCAAAGGCCATTTTAGTGTCACAATGGACATAATGGTTTTAGACTGTAAAACAGAGATGGATTCGTTCACTGCATGAAACAGGATATTTTTGAGTTGCAGTTTGTCTTCAGGGTTAGTTTGATTATCAGATAGATTACGAAATTCTTGAGTCATGCGATATGAGTAATGGATATTTTCTGGCGAAACAAAATCCTAAGCAACTTTTAAACAGTTTCTAACCTGAAACACACATATACAAATTATTAATTATTAATTTAACATTTAACTCAATTAAACATTTTTAACATTGACCCATATAAATGCTATAATTCCATTCATGAACAATGCAAGTAAATTCACACACAGAATTGAAATTTGATCGATCTTTAATAAAATTAATCAATAATACTTTTTAAATACATTATATTTATCAAATATTTCTTCAGTATACACAAACAGTTGCCACTTAAGAGACAGAGATATTTCAAATTTTATGTTACAAATAAAATGTCGAATAACACTATTTTAAGAAATAGCTAGGTAGTTCATTATATATAATGGGAAAAATCTATTATACTTCATCTAAGACCAAGATATTTCATAAAATTTCTTTTTTACTTACTAACATATGTATATTGATGATTTAAGAACAATAGCGAAGAATTGAGCAATCTAAGTTTTAAAATTATAGTTAATTGAAGTTTGAATACTATATGTTATGTTAAATAACTCTGTATTGTCTTCCTAAATATCTAATGGAGATAAATACTTATAATCATCCTAGGGATCCAGAGTTCAAACCTGAGTTTCGACAAAAATACCATTTTTTCTGAAATCTGACAACGAAGGTACTTCATATGCAAACAAAGGCGTTGAAAAATAATCGAATTGTGTAGTTTTATGGTTTTTTGAATTTAAGTAAAAAAACCATTACATTTATCGTAAAATTGATAGATCTTTAAATTGCTTGAAAACAATCTTCTACGCATTTTTAGATAAAATCATTATTATTCATGAAAAAAAAAATAAAACATGATTTTTATTTCGTTTATTCGGTAATACCGTTTCTTTGTTTTTCAATGATTTTTTATGTATAATTAATTTAACGATTGAAAACATTACTACATTTATAGAAAATGTAATTATAATTTATAATTATATATTTTAGTTATAAATAATTTTGCCAAAACTTAATGTTTTCCATAAAAACCAATTAAAAATTAAGGATCTAATTGTTTGGCCTGAATATTGGTTATACTATTTTTAAGTTATAATACAATGTTTTGTATAAAAATTATTCTATTTTCATATTATTTGACACATTTAGCAGAACTATCTATCAATTCAGTTAAATGTATGTTTTTTACACATTATCAAAACGAAAACCAGAAAATAATAAAAAAAAAAATTAACAGAAATTGAATATGGGTCACAAGTACCTAAAACTTATCAGGGTATATTTTATTGTATAGCTGATGTGCAATTCCAAATCCAAATCCTCACCAAACAGACTACTCCTGTAGTCTACAGTGGAACTCATATGGTTTTTAACCACATGGCCTCGGATACCTTTCATCTTAATATTTTCTTTACCATTGATCTTATAGGTAAAAACAGTTGAGTTTTTCAATAATAAATAATAATTTACCTTTATCGGTATACATCAAATTTATGATATCTTTGGTTTTCTCATGACATTATGATGGCAATCATACAATCTAGTTACAGCAAAATCTGCAAGAAAAAAAATGTATTATTTATCACAAATATAATATTTGATTTTAAATCATACCTATATAAATTGGTTTGCAAAAATGTATGATTTTGTTTTCCACAGAGATAGCACACAGGTTCTCATTGATCGATTTGTCAACTTTTGTACTCTCCATTTATTCGATACCAGCTTAACATCTATACTCTGTACCAAATCCAAATGATTGCACATTGATGGGATAGGAACAATTCATAGTGGGAATTTGAATTGAGACGTGCCAAAAACATATAAGTTTTGGGTTCTCTTCTAACATGCACCTGGATTTTGTTCTGTTTATGAGTTTCTATACTCAATCCTCCATCGGCTTACCTATGAAACCATAATAAATAAGTATAGTTTTTATAATGTAGGTATATTAAGTTACCGAATACTACATTATTCATGAATATGTAGAAGTCATTTTAAAATTCATTGGTTGCCTTTGTCTTCATCTCGATGGTTAAGTATAATGTATTTAACTAACCATGGTAACTGTTTTAATTGCAGAACTCTGTGTACCTATAACATAAAAATAATATACACACCAAGATATGATAAATAAATAAAATAATAATATATACCTTTGTACAATTGGTTCGTTAGCTATAGCTTGCTTTAAATTGCTCTAGTATGCGATTTTTTTTCAGCCATAAAAATCTTTAATTTGGAACTTGGTGGTTTTCAATTAATCAAAGCAATATGCTAGGCATAATGATACCTAATCATAATCATATAATAACAGTATAGTTTTAATAATGTATAATAAATTACCAAAAACATCATCGTTCATTAGTTTTTAGAAGTCCTATTCCATATCACTGATCGCCTTTTTTCTCATCTCAATGTTAGTTAATTTTGCTAGCCATTGTAGTGAGCCGAACTGGTTATCATGTACTGGTTCATTAATTTGTAAAAGTCCTTTTCAACATCATTAATGTAGGTGTTTTGGATACTCAATATCTACTCTATCGGCAAAATGTCATCTAAATTCTCCAATCCATTTAATATGGGCTCGGCCCACTTTAAATCATCACAAGGCATACATTGGGACATGGCCCATCACTAAAAATTGTTACCTGAAATAAAAAAAGATATTTATTTATGATTTATTTTAAAAATGAGTATACTTACAGTACAGATCCATGAATGATTTTTTGTTCCGTCATAGTCCGGTACTGTGTAATTATTAGCCTTTACTAATTATTAAACGCCTGTACCAGTCCACCAAGTACACCTTTTTCAAACATCAGCAAAGTACAAATTTCAGTAGTTGCCATTTCAAATTGCATGTTATTGCAAAATGTCAATCTGAACCGTTTCGACAGATGAATGTGGTCTGCGACCATTCGGTTAATATTAGAAAATTCACCTTTTCATAATTCGCATTTCCCGCGTATATTATGCCTCAGTCGCTCTTCTTTTGTCATAATAATTTGGTTTATTGGTCTTTAATAGAATAATTATTATTCTTCTACTCAATGACTAATATCTACAATCGTCTCCATGGCTAGGTAATGAGACGTTTTGCTACTTTTGGCTCTTCTTCGTTTCCATGGTTGTTATCGGCTCAGCAAGCCGATTTTAAATTCTCTTAGTAACTCTAACCGTACATCGTCAACCACTTTCACGGAAAACACTTTTCCAAAACGAATAAATACGCTGACAAACATTTTTATTTTAAATAAAAAGTAACGACACTTATGTACTTGCACATGGGTAAAGCTTAAATCTGAAAGACATAATGGGAAGATATAATTATTTAATAGAAAGACGCACATTACCAGAAATGAGGTTTAACTCACCATTCCGCGGAGACGCACTCGTTAGAACTTAGGCAGCCAACTTCGTTTTTGTACGTGTGAAGAAAGCGTCACGCTCCGACGAAGCTCTTGAAGACAAAAAACAAATATATGAGCGACAGATTTGCAAATCGTATGCGTCATGCGTACTGCGAAGTGACGGTGCAAAATACGAGCCTCTCGGACTAGTTTTATCAGTAGATAAAAGTGAATACTGTCAATCGTACTTTACAGTTGGTATATGGGGACTTAAAATCATGTTGGTAGGACTTATAAGTAAGTAGTTCGCAATGATATCGGTTGTTCGATGATAAACGTAGAGGTGGGGACTGTGGAGATACGTGAATGACTGGACGCGGTACCTTTAAACAACGTGGAAATTTGTTATCATACAACGAACGGTGACCGTACACCGAGACGCACCGTTACGCCATAAACGATACGCGAGATAATTAGATGCGGGCAATATTCAAATATAAAATAAGGCGCTAAAATGTTGTGCGTTACAAATTTTCTCATTAAATTTGAAAAATTGAAAAACAGGAAAATATCAGAAATGGAATTACCGTTTAAAATATATTACGTATTTTTTTGCTTTACGCAACTTTTCTACCAGCAATTTTACTCCAATTTATAATAATAGCAATATTTCTAAAACGAAATTTGACTGGATAGGTACTTTAGGAAGGCCATTGTTTGATTTCCCCAAGTTTACCAGGCAAACCTGAAAAACCGGGGTAAAACATGGAAAAATCGGAAAAAACATAGGAACACTTAGAAAATCAGTACAACATAAACAAATATTATTAAAGAAAATATAGAAGGCGTATTTAATTATTTTACTATAATATAACATATATATTGTTGACAAAGCATCACTAAAAACTGAACTATTCTCAGAATCGTTGACCAGGTTAACTAGAGGCTAAATTCGCAAACAATAAAATTGGTAAAAAGCTCCCATTTTGTTTTGATGAATAATATAATAAAAAATATAAAATAATAAGAATACTGATATATAGGTATATATTAGTTATATATAGTTTAATACGCCTATATATGTTAATCCGGGCTCGGATGTAATTAATGTATTCTTATAGTAAACTAGTATTAATATTTTGTTAGTTCAAACATAGATTAGTTAATCTCAGAATAAAATATAATTGATAAAATCATTATTTTTTTAATCTACAGTCACGTTTTAATCCGAGATTTGTTAAAATGTTTTGTACTATTATTTATTATTAATTAGACACGTTTATGACATACCTACCTAATTAGATATACCTAATTAGATATTAGAGTTTTTGGAGATTCCTTCCCAGCCAATGACCATTTTTTAACAAAACAATTTTAAACGAGACTTTTTCATTTCTTAATTCTCCTGAATTAGTTGAGGAGGGGCCTATAATTCCATCAGGGTCAACCATCATGGTACTAGGAAATCCAAGAAGTGTATTTAAAAGGGAGTCGACGGGTTTATATGAGTTCCGGTGTACAACAATGGAAGATCTACCTCTTATAGACGAAAAACACAAATTATCATGATAAAAAATTAATATGAATACAAAATATAAATGTACATTAGGTAAATTTTAATGGAATATTGTAACTGGTTATCTTGACGATTTCATCTTTTATGATAGCACATGATAAACAATGGTTGGCAATGAAATTGTTGAAATGTTATTATAATACCTAATTAGTAATTCACTATTCTATAAAACAAAGAATTTAAATGGTCTGGTTTTTTTTTTTTTGTTGGACCATGTAACTACAAATACCTGCCCGAACAACTTTACAGGGAAACTAATTAAATTTAGGGGAGACTGGAAGTCTACCTTAGGGGGACAAATCTTTAAAAAAACAAAATACGTAGTCACACAGATTTGAACTTTATAACAAGAACTTAAATTAACTTAAATTAGACTTAACTTGACTTAAATTGGTCGGTTATTTAATGGGGTACAATACAATGAGGGGAGGGATTTATAAAAAAAAAAACCTATTTACTGGGAAATCACCGGATTTTGTTGTTGTAGTTCTTGTCTGCACAAATGAATCGGTACTGCTAACACCACATACGCCAAAGCATCACTAAAAATATATAAGGGTTAACCATGATACACTGTCGGGGACAATGTTACAAGAAAAAAAACATATTACCTGCGAGTTTTTTCTTTAAACAATAGCAATGTGGGATTCTGTAGGATAGAAAAAAGTGGACTAACAAAAAATAACAAACTCAAAATATTAAATTTTTCAAATTTATATGAAATATTTCAGACTTCAAACACTACTAACCTTCATGAATGCTTTCGTATATTAGTGTCTTTAAGGTTCGAGTATTTAACTGTGTTATACAGTTGTATGTGTTCGGATATTATACAATGGATATTAATAACCTTTACGTTTTTAAAATATTTGTCAAATTATTCATACTACGGTTAGTGCCTATTACTAAGTACTGGGTAATAAAAATCAGAATTTAAATAAATGTACAATTTAACCATTTTTATACTCTGCATACAAAATATACAATAAATCATAATATTACTCTGTTTTTCAAAAATGTATATTTTTATACGAGACTATTTATTATGTGTAACATTGATAAGTAAAAATTATAGAAAAGNTAATTTGATTACCTACCTAAATATATGATGTAAATCATATATTTTTGATTTAGGGTACCCTGATAATTAACTATGTCTGCATCTACTATAATTAAATCTACATAACTCTTTTCTAATTTTGATTTTAACTTTTGTTCCATATCCAGTCATAAAATATTAGAATGGAAATTTCCTGTTATGAAAAATTTAATTATAGTTACTAATGCTTGTTAATGATCCTTAATCTTAGAAGTCTTTTACTAAATCAATTGTTTTATTTTATTCTAATGGATAATTTTAAACTTACTTTTATAATAACAATACTATGGATGACTTAAAGAAATAAAAATGAAGTAGTTGATAGTGAATAAAATATAACAATATGAAATGCCAAAAGTACTAGACAATGTAACAATTAACAGACCATACAACTATGTATAATACAAAAATGCATTGCTGTCAACTTATTACTAGGCAACATTAAGTATTTTATATTTTCTATAATTGCAGAATGTTTGTCAGCAAATTTTTTTAAAATATTGATAAGCAAATAAAATTTTAAAACAAATTTAATTCAATACATTTAAATACTATGCATATAATTATTTAGTTGATTTTTTCAAATAATTTATGAACATAAATAAATAAATGTGTTTTTAATATTAAAAAAATCATTTGTTTGGTAGATATACAATGTATAACAAAATATTTAATTGTGAGTTTGGTTTTGATAAGAATAAAACAATTTAAAAAAAAAAATATTAAAAATTCACAAACAATAATAATTTTACAACCAGCTTGTTAACTGTAAATAGATAATTCAAACAACAATGGAGAAACACAAATTTGAAAATGTTGAACACAATTAATAAACAGTATTGAAAAATAAATTTTTCATTTAATTTACTTTTTATCTGTTAATAATTTATTTATTTTAGTAAACTTTAATTTATTTATTTATATTAATTTATAATTTATCTATTTTGGCAAATGAATATGTTAAATTTAGAATTTATTTATAAATATTAATTTATATAATGTTTGTATTTATTGATTTTTGTATAATAATTTCAGAATTAATTATTCTATAATTGCAAAATGTAAGCAACAAAAATTGTATAAAATATTAATTGTGTAAATGTAATTTTAAAACAAATTTATTTCAATATATTATAACAAAATTTATAAAATTATTCAATTGATTTCTTCAAATAATTTGTGAACATAAATAAATAAATAAATGTGTTTTTTAGTATAATAATGATCATTTGTTTGGTAAGTACACAATGTATATCAGAATCTCTGAATAAAAAAATTGTGAGTTTAGTTTTAATAAGAATAATATAATTTGAAAAAAAAAAATCATAAACAATATATCAGCTTATTAACTGTAAGTAGATAGTAAAAATAAAATGAAAAAAACACAAATTTGCTGATTGTTGAACACAAATAAATTGTATTGATTTAATAGATTTTTGATTTTAATTAGTTTCTAATTCTATTGAGGATGATAATGAGTTATGTAAACAATTTCAGAAAAATGAACTAATACAAATATTTCCGAAATAATAAATATAATTATTGTTAGTTTAATAAGATTTATAGTATACAAATTATAATTTTCTTGAAAATATTCTTTCTTGAATGATACCTTGTCATCCTAATATTGAAATAAATATTAGAGCATACATACATTACATTGTAGGTATGTTGATAATAATTTTCATTTGATGCTAGAATCCTTGGATTTATTTTTCTTGTACATCTTATTAATTTTAGATGTACTGGGTGATCGGCTGAAGGGATCCTGATGCATATGTTCCTCTGGTTCCTTGACTGGTGTGCTTGTTATTGGTTCTGTTGTTGTGAGGATTTTTTCTTGCTCTTTTTGAATTACATCCAGTAATTTATTATACAGCCCCTTTATCACTAGTTTATAAAAAAGAACAAATTAATTTCTAGAAAATTAGAAACTATGAGTTTTAATTAAATGAGTTTAGATGTTATCTATATATATATAAATACAGTGTTGTAAAGTATTCAAATAAAAGTATTTTATTACTTTTTTTTGTATTTTTTATTAACTAAAAAAATACTTTTCTTAAAACCAATAATATTTTTCAATTTGTGATAGTTTATGTAAACTATCCGGTCCGTTTTTTTTTTATATGTTTTTCTCATCATTAAGAAAACTATTTAGATATTTTAAAATATACCTTATTATTTGGATCAAGGTTATAAATACAATATTTTTGTCTTAACAAGATATGAGGGAAACAACAAGACTGAAAACAATTTTAAACAATAAAATTGTTAACTTATAATTGCTAACTGTATCTAATAGTAATTGTTTTATTTGCATAAAAAAAAGCTGATACTGCTGATGGATGTGAACCTATAGTTTACTTATGAGATTAAAAGAAAACATTTTTATTTGAATATGGTTATCATTTTTTTCAGTGTTATCTCACTATTCACATGGGAGAAAATCAAAGTCAATAAATTTGAAATTTGTTTTACAACTCAAGCTATAAAGTATACATATTATTATAGGTAATATTATGATATGTGAGATGTGATATGATTTTTGTTTATAGATAAGTTATTTTGATTCAAGTGAAAGTAAGAATAAATCTTGAACAACAATATTTGTTCGAGATTTATATGGAATACTAAATATTAGTACTTAATTATATCGTATTTGTTGAAAAAGTAGGCCCTAGTTTTAAATTTCTACCAACCGTATTAAAAATAAAAAAAAATATCCAAAATTCGACCCAAGGTACCTGTAAAAAAATCCTAAAATATTAAAATTAAAATGCTATAACAAACGTGAATTACCATCCATTATCATATCATATTGCACATGTTAAAAATATTATTATAATTTTTTTTTTTATTATGAACTAATAAACAGATGACTTCGTTTTTTTCGTACGTACTTTTCAATGACTCGAAAGCGCGCGGCTTGGCATGTATGCACGGCATGGTAATCACGAGTATTATGACTGATAATACTTGAATATTGCGTGAATTCATCGTGAACGTTGTTATACCTAATTAAATAATTATTTTTTATTATTATTATTATTATTACTTTTATTAAATAAAATAACAGTTTAAGTGATAAAACAATACTGAACCTCCGAACAGTTTCTTGGCCAATTTTATAGACAGATACTCATTAAGATGGCGTCACAGTGGAAATGAAACGTGTGCGACGTTCGAGAAACGGCGTTGTGCGTCTTACCCCCGCTCCGTCATTGTGGCAAGTCGTAACCACGCTCTTTGCCACGATGTAACAACTACAGTACGTTTCACGAAACAAACTGCTCCGCAGTGTTGCTTTCGGTGCAGATTTTCGTGAGGGTTTCTTAAACGTGTGACTAAAAAAACGCGGTAATTTAAAAATGACGCGGCAATCAACCATCGAACAGCTGGCCCTGTTGATATGAATTTTAGCTTCCGCTGCTAAACATTTTGTAACCTCCATATATATTATACAATAAATAAAATAATTATTTTTATTCATATTTTTAAAAACCGTGCTGTATTCTCAATTGCCACGTATTGTGTACAAGTTTAATAAACTGCTTAACACCGAAACTTCACCACCGGAAGCGCCACTGCGGAGTCGCTAGTTTCGTGAAACGTACTGTAGTTTGCAGAGTTTTGCTTAAGCGTGAGATCTCGTTTTATTATTCTATGAGTGGTGATTAGAAATGACAACGATATATTGAGACATTTTATATAGATACAACCGTACCGATATATCGACTCGATATTTTAGTTATTTAAATATCGAATATAAAAATTTAATACAATAAGTAATTATCGGGAAACCAATAGATATTATTAATTATTATGTACATTTATAAATTATTCGGAATGTTATATATTAATAGCTATGTTTACTGTTTACACATTGCATGGTGTAATTTGCACCAAACTCCTAGTTGACTACATCGAAAATCTATATAGGTACCTGTAATGTACCTATATTATGTATGGCCGTACGACGTACGGATACCTATCCACAATTTGCTTGTCATTAATTCTATAATTAAGTATAGATTACAAATTACGACNCCCCCCCTCTTTGAATATAGAATTGAATAGAGAACATTTTTCTAGAAATGTTGATATAAATAACACTAATATCAGATTTATTGTTTATTTACAGTTTAAAGTTTAGACCGGAGGAGTAGGGAAGGATAGAAAAATTGCCTATCGTTATAGATAGATTTATCGATAAAACCTTACCGATATATCGACTCGATATTATCGAGTCCTTCGATATTTTAATACAATAATTATTTATCATCGGAAAACCGATAGCTAAATATTATAAAATATTGTGTATATTTATAAATTATTTGAGATGTTATTTATTAATAGCTAGGTTTACTATTTACACATTGCACGGTGCAATTTCCACCACACTCCTCGTTGACTACTCGTTTTTTTAAAATATTATATAAATTATAAATTATATTACCTATTAGCCTTTAAAATATTTCTATTTTTTGAAAAAATTTCCCAGCACCTTTTCTGAAAGGAAATCGGTTTTGGTACTTTAGGGAGGTTATTTTTGATTTTCTCAAGAATATTTTCAGAAAATTTGAAAAACCAAAAAAAGCCAGAAAAAAGTACAAAAATATATGAAATATATTACTAATATATTACGATATTTTTTCCTGTCCTCATATTTTCAAATAGCAATTTTGCTCCGACTTTTAATGACAGCTATGTTTCTAAAGGAAATTTCATTACCGAAATACCTTAAGCAGGTTATTTTTCGATTTTCTCAGGAGTTTTCTTATCGAATTTAAAAAACCGAAAAAAAACCGGGAAAATATAAGTAATGTAGGTGTTAGTTAATATATATTACAGCCTTCTTTTCTTGGTACACAACTTTTCTACCAAAGAATTTGTTCCAACTTATATTGGTGGCAACGTTTCCAAAAGAAAAACGTAGGAAAATTGGGAAATCAGTACAACGTTAAATAAATATTACTAAACAAAATATATAAAGCCTATTTAACTGTTTTACTTGAAAATAAATATATTTATTATTAACAAAGCATCAACTGAACTCCACTGTGGGGGGCTTAACATTTTTGTCTTATTCATTAGTGGATACAAATATTTTTAGTCTTTTACCTACTAACTGTAGTGGCTACTCCTACTTGATTCTAGTTAAGGCACCAAATATATATATATATAGGTAATAGGAACATAAACAAATAATATATTGAATAGCTACTAAATTTTTTTATTTTTATTGTATATATCTATTTTTTTGTGCAAATATATTAACAATTTTTTCAGTATTAATAGATTCAGAAATTTCTTTTTTAATATATAATATTGAGGTGTTGTTGAACCTTTCCTGCAGCATAGAAGTTTGAAGCCACGTTTTTATTCTACGCATGGCCGAAAAACTCCTTTCACAAGTGGAGGAACTTATAGGAATTGTTAAAGCAACTTGAAATAGTTTATTTATATAAATTAGGGAAATTCTGTTTTGTTAAAACCTTTTTCACATCATTTAAGGTTATATAATTTTAATCAGTAGACTGCAATATACAATTCTTTGCCACTTCTATTTCTGACTGTAGTACATCTTTAGATACATTCATCAAATCCTGAAAAATATACAAAATACATGTTCACTTTTAATAAAACTAGAAAACTAGAGCATAGGTAAGTAAAAATTAATTTTCAGAAACTGATAAGATACTTTTTTTATAATGATCTACAAAGAAAAGACTTTCCTCAAAGTTTAATTGAAAAAATTGATCAACAGCTGTAGCCATTTGGAGGCTTTCAGTAGAAAATCTTTTTTCCAGATTTATCAAGATAGCATCAAATACAGGAAAGAAAGCATTTTTTCTAAAATAATTATCAATAGTTTCAATAGTGTCATTAATGTTTTGTTCAGCACTTGTGGTTGCAGTAGGAACAAAATATTCAAGATTGTGTGGATCTTTTTCTTTTGCATCCTAGTTAAGTAAATATTAACTTAAAATTATTNTCTTATTCATTAACAAATATTTTTAGTCGTTTCCGATGGTTCCAACTACTAACTGTAGTGGCTACTCCTATTTGATTCTAGCTGAGGCACCAAATATATATATATACATATATATAGGTAATAGGAATATAAAAAAATAAAATATTGAATAGCTACTAAATTATTTTTATTTTAATTGTATATATCTATTTTTTTGTGCAAATATATTAACAATTGTTTCAGTATTAATAGATTTAGAAATTTCTTTTTCAATATATAATATTTAGGTGTTGTTGAACCTTTCCTGCAGCATAGAAGTTCGAAGCCAAGTTTTTATTCTACGCATTTTTTTCTTGAAATTTGTTAGAAACAATATTAATATTAATTCATACTTTATGTAAGATAAATAAATAAATAGGTGGATATAATAATGTGGCGATCTGCAGCTTGCGTATTTATAACTTTACAGGTATTGCAAACAAGTTCTAGAATATTCGTGATTATCAATATATACCTACAAAATATGATTTTCCCAACAACGATAAACCGTAAATATTCCAGACCATTCTCGTATCTCAACAAAATAAAATAAAAATTATAAATATCAAATATTGAAACACATAATTTTTTATTTTGACGTTTACATTCTGGGGGGCTTAAGTTCTCCAAGTCTCCCCCCAATATCCGCCTATGGACTCTACTCCGAGTAATAATTCTGTAATGGGTTTTCGTAATTACTAACATTTATAATAATTATCAATCATTGATTATACTTATGGGTAGAAGCGGGAACGCGTATAAAGAACGGAAATATTTTGTTATAATAATATTTTATCAGAAAAATAAAACGGTCGAAAAATAAATAATCCAAAATTGGCTCACTTCTAATAATAATGTCAGTTACATTAGCAACCCCAATTTGGAATTCCTTTAAAAATACTACACCAACAATTATTATTATATTTGTACATATTTGTAATCGTAAATTCCGAATTTCTACATTACTTAGACCCGTGAAAATCGATGTTCACTGCGGTGTAAACCAATACATTAAAAATGATTTACAAAATAAATCAAATAGTATAATATAAAATATTTCTATTGTAATAAAATATTGTTCCCATTTATTTATTTATTTATTTATTTATTTATTTTATTTATTATTATTTATTTCTTATTATAACCATAGACGAAACTAGATTAAGTTTTAGGGTGTAATCCAAACAATAAATTATAAATAAGAGTTTATTTTAAAGAACTATTTGGTTTTTAAGATAAGTAAATTCAGTAATTCTAATAATTGAATTTTATTTTTAAATTTGGCTAGTCTACTAGGATATAGGTGAGGGCATGAAGGAAGGAGAGTTCTCTGAGGCCCAAGAAGACATGGAAGCTCTAGAGATAGATTACGAAGAAATAGACATGGATTCTGTAATTTTTGTTGACGAAAAGGTCAAGGTGATGAAGAAGTATAATGACAAAAATATGCTTTTTCATATTCCCTTAGACTCATAGTTATATTGTAATGAACGTACATTCCTGGATGGGGAGTACACCAAGTCGAGGGCGGTGGGCGAACACGCTGGCCCGCGAAGAGGCATCAAGACAACAAAATATTTATTAATAACTTTCAATATTTATTTATTTTTTGTATACTGTTTGATAATTACTAAACCACGTTGATTTTAATAAGAAAATGTTCACAAAATTACACTGAGGCCTTTCAAAATCACTAAAAATTCTATTACGCAATGAACATTAATTTCCCGCACTAATTAGGTAAATAAATCCCCAGATCTTGTGGAATTTCAACATATTTGGCAACACTGACGAGGTTAAACAATTTTATTTTTGAAATCTGTAATCGTTTAATAATAATTAATAACAATGAATAGAATCAGTGAACTGCATTTACCAAATCAAAGCCACCTAGTAAAAATTAAATTTACCAAACAAACCATATGCTTACTTAATAATATCAGCTGTTTTGTAAACGATAACGCCCGTCGAACATCACATTTTGTTCGGGTACAGGAATATCGATCTCATACCGTTGTCATAGTTACGTATCCATTTTTCACTCTGTCGACCTCTGGTACATACGTTTCTTATGGCGCTCTGTTCACGAAATTGAACTATTGTTTCAATCGTTCTATGACCTTCGTCGGATATTCGTGTGAGTACACAACCGTATTACTACCTATAATAATTTTATATTGTCATCCTTTTCAAATAATTATTTTAACTTGACCTGCATGAAATTTGTTGACCCTATAGACCTTATAGACTTGCACAAGTCAAGGGGTAATTTTAATTAATTAAAAATCGAGATTTATATATTATAGAATTTTATATTAATGATTACATCATTGTTTGTATGGGAATATCTTATATTTTAAAACTGAAAATTTGATCAATGAAGCCTGTAAAAAATGAATACTGTATTGTAGTGTTGTACTGTTCTGTACACAAAACCACTCGAATTCACATAAGACTTACTGTAAGTAAAGAAATACTATTTCCAGTTAGTGTTAAATCATTCAAAACATATGGGGATGTTACCATTTGTATCAATTTAAATAATATCTTCGGGCTCTAAATCAATATTATTTATATACTACAAAATAAGACGATTACTTAGTATTTTTAGAAGAGTTAAAATATTTGTTTCCTTAGGAAAATTATCATACAAAAAAGTATTATAGAACCTATAGGATACATAATACAGTAATCTCTCTATTATCCGTGGTTTTCTACGGAACCTAGTTATTTTAGGAAATACAAATTATGTGTGGTTATTAATATATTATACAACGATTAAAAGAAAATTGAGTCATTATTCAATGGTGAGAAAGTAAAAACGAAGTTATTGACCGAGCTATGGTCATTCCACAAGAGTTAGCTTTAGTAAACCAACAAAACCGTTTTACAATAAGTATGCTATTGACGAACATGTCAAAAAAAATTAACGCATAATACTCAGATTATCCTTCACCTTATCATTACGAATTAAGCCCAATCGAGCTTGCATGGTTTAAATTAAAAAGCACATAAAACAAAACAATGACACGTACAAGTAATCAGACTTCAGAGTATTGTTAAATGAAGGTAATGACCGTGTTGATTCCGAAATGTGGAAAAATTGTAAACCACAATAAAACAGAAGAAGAGAAAATATGGAAAGTTAATTTCGTTATACAAACTATGTATTAAATGAAAATTGTTGAAGCTGAACCAGTAGCTTTTAACCTCGCAGGAAAAACTTTATCTGGTTTACATACGTTTGAAAAATGTTGAAAAATAAAATGAGTTTAAAATGTGCCAATATAGTTTTATTTTTTTTTTTAAATGATTTTAACTTTTTTGCATGACAAATTTTTAGAAAAAAGATCCATAAAACCATTAAAAAAATTATCTTCTATACATTTTGTTATTTGTTTTAAACTTTAAATGGTATATGGTATCTTAAAAAATAAACTTATAAATATTCGAGTAATATACTATATGAAATGAATAAATACATATTATGCTTATGTTTAAAAATGATAATATAATAGTGCCTAAAAATCTAAATTGATCAATATATGCCCAAAGGCATTGTATAGTACTATACGTGCTTAAGGTTTATATTATACTTTTAAATAATTATTATTAAAAATACTCTCTTAATATATCACAATTTTACGAAGTGTATTAATTATTAATAACTGCAATCCCTTGGTATTTTCTTGTATCTTAACTTTTTGTTTTTTTTTTTTTTTTTTTTTTAAGCCTGTTGTTTTTCATTTATTNGGGCCCATTATTCTTGAAATAAACGCTTAATTGTAATAATAATATAATTTTACATTTCTTTTTAGGTTGTTCCTCAGGCCTATGTTCCGAAAATAACATAACAAGACTACATCCGCTATAGTTTTGCGTGTCTTTGAATGTAAACAGCGACGAGTAGTTGGACAAAAAAAAAACAATTTTGTAATAACCATTTTAATTATTTAATATAACAAATATCAATATACTGATAATAGAAGTAAAATTATTAGAGAGAAGACAAGGACAATTAATTTTGGATGAAATATTAATTTATAGTACATTGGTACGTCAAAACATAACACTACCGCTTTAATATTATATAAAATCGTTTTGAAAAAAATATTCAAAAATGTACCTAATACTGTACTTTGCTCAATTCGATGCCCTGACTGTAACTCTAACAGCTACGCTTTTGTTATTGGTTGCACATTTGTATATGATTCATTTGGAATACTTACACAAGTTAGGACTGAACGTGACTACAACTGATATTACTATCTATGTTCCACCGGAAAACAATTATTGGGGGCTTAGTTTTTTATGGTCATATATTTTTAATGAATAGGTATTTGCAGTGGTGGTCATTTTACTATATTTTTATCAACATGCTTAATGTAGATCTAACATAAATCCTAAATTTTATTTTGCATATTTTACAGTTTTTGCTTTTTAGAACATAGTTTAACAGTTTGTAGCTTTTAAATGTTATAAAATAATCCTTTTATACACGCTCTTTTTCTATTTATATTGTTCAAATCCATGGGCATTGATGTGTGATAGTCGAATAAACTATCATAAAATGGTTAATTTAATTATCATTAAGTTCAGTAGCGAATTTAGGAGGGAGGGGAGAGAATTGGAAGTTATATCAACCCTTTGAATATATTGTTACATCGTAATGATCTAGTATTTTTAGTAGATATTTCTTAACATTTTAGTCAGAAAATTCAAAAAATAAAAAATTTGATGTGTCTTTACCTACTTATAGTTAATAATGTTGATTTATCAAAAAACCTGAATGTGAGCATTTTCTTGTTTAAACGAAACCTATATTCAAACAAATAAAATATGAAGGAAATTATTTTAGTTTATATAAATAATAAATCAATTAATAATAATTACTTATCTTGGTATACCGAGAATTTTCCATTACTCACAAAAATATGTAAATTAAAAAATGATTCTTTGTTTATTTTTGGGTACACGTTATACAATATGACACAGTTTTCAAATCAAATATCTCCCTCCTTGGCAAGATCCTAAATACGCGACTAATTAATTTGAAAAATAACTCTCAAATGATTCATCAAAAACACAAAGTTTTCACGTAAATACCATTAATAATAATAATAAATTAGTTATGTATCACGTTTTTAATATACAATTTTAATACGAAATTAAAGCACATTATAGTGTACCTATGTATCTGTACCAAATATATACCTAAATGTATAAATGTATTGGTCGTTTTTTGGCCGCCAGCACCACGTAACAAAAGCCTCTTTTTTTTTATACATTTTTAATATTGTCCACGAATCAGCTTCATATATAGCGCCACACTTCATACAAGTGTTTTTACTATTTTTATTAATGTTTTTCTAGAGTTAAAATTTAATGAATTTGTGGTAAGAAATTTCTTCTTTTTGAAAAATACCTGTTTAATGTAAGCTATTCTACACTTAATGTCTATAGTACTTTTCCTGTCACTTGTGACTCTGCTTTTGAGTTATTTATATGTATATTATATTTATATATGAATACTGCGAGAAAAACATTAATAACTGAGGAAATTATACTTATATGTCCAAAGAAAAATTGTTATGCTATGCAACTTTATACTTTTTAATATGTTTGTATTATTATTTTTTTTTACCTACCCATCTTTTGTAAGCGGAATTTCAAATTAGATTTATTATATTATATTATATTTATTAATTATTATTAATTTATTATACAATTAAATATCTTATTTATTAAAATTAATGTATCCTTAAAAAATTAAATAAGAAAATTAACCTGCCTACAATTTTATTTGTTTTAAACATATAACTGTTATTAGGTTTATTATTAAAATTAGTGATGTGTCTGAATGAACAGTTAACATTCAAAAAATGTGTTGGTAATTTTAGTTTTTTATCTGGTTTTTTTTTTCCATTTATTTATTTGCATCCCAAAATATGTGATGTTTATATGTTTAGTCTTTACTTCTTATCAAACTGTATTTATTTATAGTTTATAATTTTTAAAAAATAATTTTAACATGTACTGACTTTCATTTATCCGTGAATAGTTTTAATATTATTTAATTAATATTGTCATCTTACATAATTTGATTAACAATTTTAGTTTTATATTCAACCCAGCGAAATTAAATTTTAACATTCCTTATTTATTGTATTTTTAATGTATTTATGTGTTTTTGTACTAATAACAATAATATAACTATTTAAAGCTACTATTTTATTTAAATGTTCTTTCTATAAAACTGGTAAGCAAAACAAATTTTATAAATAGTTTGCCAAAGTTTTTTGAATACAGGGGCGTCTTCAAAACTTAAATATGGGGTGGTGAAAATTATGTTATGTATATTATTTATTATATTAAATATAATATTAATGGTGAACAAAAAAAAAAGACACGAGACCATGCACAATGAGTGAACCACTGTTATAGATGAGAAGTTCGGAAGGTAGGATATTGATAAATTAATAATAGCGGTATTTTTTAAAAGAAATTTTACTAGAAATTTTACTTTAGAGAGGTCNGACAAAAAGTCGAAATAGATTATTAGGATCAAAACTTGTATTTTTACAGTCTTTAGACAATAAATATTGAGAGTAAAATGTAATAGCAATTAATTTAATAACATATATACAATAATATAATATATATAATTGTCGCCGCAACGATGGATTTTAATTAGAATGTGCGGGCCGATTTTGACGGTCAAGGCCGCTATTAATTGGCAATTATCTGCCAGTCACGCGCACACGCACTACCACGTATATGTATAATTTTAGTAAGTTTATGTTCTGTAATTGTGTTATTATTATTTTTATGTCTTATCTTTTTGTGTAATTATGTGAATAATACGCAACTTTCGCTCATATCGTACTGTTCTGGCTGCCCGTTCGACACACACACGGTTCGCGAATTTTACGTTCCGGTAAAAAGTTTTTGTTGTTTTTGCGTGCCATATCGAACAGTGGCTCCGACGGACTCTAGGCTCCTAGGACAAGGGCTTCGATAGGCATCACAGCAATCCGTAGCAAATAATACGTGCCTACGTCTAACAACCGTATTAATTCGGAAACGTCTCGTCCGTAACATTAGCGACACACCGTCAATTACCATTAGCGTTACCATTTTGTCGTCTTGTGTAGTATGTTATATTGTAAATTATAATCCGTGAGTTGTTTTTCCGTTATTATTAGGTAAATATAGGTTTAGTCGGCGGCTGGCCAGTCTGCACTTCATTGTCCGTGAGTAAATTATTTATTATTGTTTCTTGTTATGTTTCACTGTTGTATATATATTTTTGTGTTATATCATATTATACAATTTATCAATTTATTTTCATACCGGTCTATTACCCACTAACCAACTATTCTATTAGATGTGTGAATTTTTTACTATTTATTATTCTAAATTATTAAATTATTATTAAAAAAAAGAGCGTGATTACCAATAGTTTTGTAACCACTTTGTACCATTTTTCCTAATATTAAGTTACACGCACACACACAAATACACGATCTTGGACGGTGGGGAAAGAGCGCGAAGAATCTGGTGTCCGGGCTACGCGAAATATTTAAGTCTTTTAAGTCTAGCTCCCTGCCCACACACTAATCTAGATAACATTATAACAATTAACAGATGTAATAAATTATTACTAATTGACATTTCCCCGGAACATGTACGCCAAACGTTATCGGCCGACAAATATTAATTGTTTATTACTCAGCACAATACAATTTATCATAATATCTAATATCTATAATAGCTAGGACCTATTAATAATTCCTGATATATCGAACAATATAAAACATTATGGATATCGTATCGAATTGTCGATATTGTTGGCTGTTGCCCATCACTAACAAAATGTGTCACTAACATATCAAAAATGTTTTATATTTTATAATTTATTTATATACGGAACACGGATTTCATGGTTTTAGCAGGAATCAAAATATATCTCAATTCTTGGTTTTTAGGCTTTGGATTTATTAATGTTATCATTATCAAGTACAATATTCGTATAATTGATAAAAATCATTGGTATCATTGGTATTGTATATTTTGGAAAATGCACCACAGTGACACGACACGATGTACCCGTGAACTCGTCTTTAGGTTCAGCCCATGGTTTATGATATAAACCATGGTTCAAACCATACCGTACGCCTGATAAGGAAAAAATATAACTGCAAACATTCCAATATTCAATTTATTATTGTATTTTATCCATAAGCGATTAGCGGAACAAAGAAACTGTGCAATAAAGACTTAAAGATAGTTGTGTTCTAACTTGTCTGACTGTGCGTTGAACAAAGTAATTAAGTATCACTAACCTTGTAGGTAGGTAATTATAACAAAGTATTTGAGACATATTTTATCGTGATTTTAACGCACGCGCGAAAATGAAGAAAATCACTATATTTGGATATATTTTCTCCTCAAAAGGGTTGTGTGCCATAGAAGCAGCTTTGGAACAAGGTGAGCATAATATTTAGATATTCCTTTTGGCCTCCCATGTTTTTTTTTTTTTTTCTAAAACTTTACCCGAATTTCCTCCTAATTCGAACATATCAAAACACAAATCGCCTCCTATTTAAGGACCTTAAGGTCCGCTCAAACTTAATCGGTAACGGTGATGTTAGTTTTGAAGATATTTATTTCGCTTTATTTCCGCGTGGACCATTTAATCGAAGAAAAATATTTCACCAAGCAGTGAATAGTCGACATTGTGAAATCTATGCGTAGTGTAACAAATTAATACAGTTTTTTTTTCAAATCGGGAGTGCTATATTATATTATATTATAAGATATTCTTTTACAGCTTTTATTAATTGTTCTATTTTATTTATTATTTGTATTAAATTTAGAAAACTACTTATAGCATTCACAATGTATAATGGAAATTTAACTGTTAGGTACCTATTTATTATGATTTTGGATTTGTTGTTGAATATTAAGTTAAAGTATATTATTATGAAATTTACTGCTAAACTTACTAATAATAAAATTTCAATATGTGTACATAATTGAGAATTTACTGTTGATTATCGCAGCCAATGAGTTTAAAATTTTCGAATTTGGGTTAATTAAAATTAAAATTAAGTTTATTGATTTTTTAAATAAATTATACATAATTTTTTTTATGTCATTTTTCAAATTTAATTTAAATCCTTATCAAGTAAAAATTGTTTTACCTTTTTTGCTAATAAAATTTATTTGATATATTATGTACCTACGTATTACTATAATGGTTGTGCATACATAACTCACTATGTTGATCTGATCGCTGGTGATATTGAATACTATTTCAAATTGATAAATTTATTAATCTTTTTAGGAAATACTATAAATACCTATTTTAAAACATTACAGAAATCGATATATTAATTATTACCTAATGTATGTATTGGAGGCGATTTGAGTAGAGAAACCTACTTAGGTATGTACTAAAATAGCTCCTAAAACATTTGGAGCAATTTGAGTAATAAAAGTTCACTTTACTAAATTTGGCAAGCAATTTGTATGCGCACATTCCTCATTTGATAAAAAAGAATAACATATTTTTCCATAGGTTTAGAAGTAACTGCACTGGTTAGAGATCAAAGTCGTATGCCCGAAAAGCTCCGTAAATAGGTGAAAATGGTCATGGCTGATGTTTTGAACGAACAGGATGTGGATAAGGTTGTTAGAAGAAGCAATGCAATCATTGTGACTTAAGGAACCAGAAGTACTTTATTAATTATATTTGATTTATTTAAAATTACATAAGTAATATAGTCTGTGTAAACCTTGTAAATATAATTTAAATCACTTTTGCAGCCCCTACCACTATGATGTCTGATGGATTGATGAATATTTTGCGGACAATGGAAAAGAACAATGTGAACATTTTATCCTTGTGCTTATCCTGTAATTATTTGTTAATTTATTTAATGTTTGCTATTTATTTGTACCATTGTATATTAAATATTATTTTCTGACAAAGTTCCAGAAAGATACCAAGGAATCATTGATGATCATGCGCGTATGTTACATTCACTACTGTAGTAGTTACCCAAAAAACCTGAGAAGTTGAAAGTGAAAGCTGATTACAAAGAAGAACTTCAATTATGTGCAGATAAATCCGAAAATATGAATGACTTTGGCGTGGAGGGAGTGGAAGGTCGCCCTAAGGCTTCTAAAAAACAGCAAAGCCGCAGGCGAAGATGGTATTCTATCAGAATTCCTCAAACATATGGGCATTAAAGGGAAATTTTGGCTAGCAAGCCTTTTTCATCAGTAAAAAATAACAACACATTGCTAAACAATGGCGGGAAGCTAAAGTAGTTGCGATATTAAAATCTAGTAAGCCTGACGACGACCCAAAAAGCTACAGACAGATTTCACTGTTATCTGTTGTTTACAAGCTATTTGAAAGAGTACTCCTAGTAAGAATCCAAATACAGTGAAACTTCCATTTAACGAAATATTTTTAAGAACTATGACCTTCATTGTTAATTACACATTTAATTACACGTTTTATCTCCAAATAACAAATCTGATGTTTCTATATAACGAAATAATTATTCGATAAAAACCAGTTTTTATAAATGTTGTCACTATCAAATTGATAGTTTATGTCATAGTTCTAAAATTGTACATGAACAATGTACCCGGTAAAGATAAGACATCGAAGGTAGGCAAGCTGATTAATTTTACTACAGTACTTCAGTTCCAATATTGATGCAAACAAGTATGAATTTTCTTTCGTTTTCTCTTCGTCTGTACAAAAAAAATGTCGAAACATAAATGTTTATCTATCGCCGATAAATTTGAAATTTTAAACGAAATCGATAAAGGTGTTAAAAAAAAGATATTGCCGCAAAATATAGTATTCGAACAAGTTCTCTATCAACCATTTTGAAAAACCGTGAAAACATAACCAAGCAAGTGCAAAATTCTTCTCTCCTCAACAATAGAAAATGAATGAAAATTTGTGTCTATGAAGAAGTTGACTACACTGTTCTTAAATGGATGACTTTGTTATATGGAAGTTTCACTGTACAAATCGAAGAAAACTGCCAGTAGAACAGGCGTGTTTTAAACAGAAAAGAAGCTGTAGTGAACAAGTACTATCACTAAAAACCTGTTTTTTTTCTTTCGAAAGAAACTGAAAACGGAAGCTGTTTTCCTAAACCTGGCCTGCGCCACGGTGTGGATACGAGGTTTACTTTTGAAATTAGCCAAAATTATAAAATGTAAAACATCATTGCGACTTATTGTCAATATACTGTCAGACAGAAAATATAAAGTTCACCTAAATGGAAAAGTAAGCAAATACAAATTCCTTCAAAATGGTCTTCCTCAGGGCTCAGTACCCTCCCCCATCTTGTTTAATGTCTACACAGCGGATATCATAAATACCTCGGCGCGCAAATTTATGTATTTAGATGGGATCAGCAGCCCAACCAGAATCTTTTGAAAAGTTGGAGGATATATTAAACGAAGACCTAGTAAGAGTACAGAAATATTTCAAATCTTGGTTCCTTGTCCTTAACCCAAATAAAACCACATCCATGGTGTTCGATTTGAACAACAGAGATGCTAACAGAAAACTTAACCTGATAGTTCAAGGAACTAAACTAATGAGTGACGCTCCAAAATATCTAGGGATCAAGTTGGACACCTACAACCTACATCTTGAAGATGTAAAGAATAAACTAAAAACCAGGAATAATATTATTAGTAAACTAGCAGGAACAAGTTGGAGCTGCCGAGCAAATGTACTCCGCATATCGGCCCTAGCCTTGGTATACAGCGTCGCGGAGTATTGCGCCCCCGTCTGGGAGAGAAGCATACACGCTAAAAAGGTTGACACTCAGCTGAATAATATGCGAATCATTACAGGATGTGTCCGGGCTACCAACTTACAGTGGCTTCATATCCTTTCAAGTATAGCCCCCCCCTGGCTGCTCAAAATTGTTACAAAAAATCAATAGATCAGTGAGTCTTCCTGTATACAACGACATAAATAATGCATCCACTAAAAGATTAAGATGAAGGCACCCAATCTGATCAGTAGAAAATAGTTCTGACAGAATGGAGGATATGTGGAAACAATGCTGGGAAGAAGGTAACGCGAAAAACAGACACCTGATAAGTGACCCTACCCAAAGAGTCCCAGGTTTTGATTGCCCAAGAGCCATATGGACCAACTTATACAGGATTCGAACGAATCTGGGTAATTGTAACTACCTCCTACATAAATGGAAAATAAAAAACTCTCCTTTGTGACTGCGGACAAATACAAACCATCCAACATATTATGGAGGAATGTCCTCAAACGAGATACAAGGGAGGAATTGAGGAACTTCATACGAGCAGTGAAGAAGCAATGAGTTAGTTGTCGAAAACTCAGTTCGCTATTAAATATATTATGAGCTTCTTTATTATTATTATTTTTTAGTATATTGTAAATCTATCTGCCTTATTCCTCGTTATTTTGTTAATTTAATTTAGTTATGTTTTTCTCTAATAAACCTAAAGAAATGAAAGAAAAAAACTACTGCAGTTTAAAAATCTGAACTAGTTTGCTGTAATGCCACCACATATTGGGATTTCACTATTCAAAACGGCTCATCACCAGGACCTGTCATATCAAAATATGACCTTAGCAAATTTATGATTGAATGGTTTAACTAAACCCGTTTTTATAAGCAGCAATGTGGTTTGACAACCAGAATTTTTTAAACATTTCTCCAAAAATGGAAAATAATTATGCAACCATAATATTATAAAAAATCTACTCAAAGTCTCTAATAATAATTTACAACAGTATTTAGATTAATTAGTAAATTAATTTTAAAAAAACCATTTCCAAACCCCTTAAAGAATATTTTATTCACAGTGTTATTGTATTACACTAATATTTATTAAATAGTAAACAATTTATTTTTACTATACCATTTAATCTTAAGATTTTATCCTGTTTCAAGAATATAGATTATTTAATAAAGAGACGATGATACATATTTTGTTTAATTATTCTTTCTGAACCTTTTTCCTTTTTAGTGTTGCATACACTAGGTACATTTTACATAGGTGCATACAAAAAATACATATTTTGGTATTCTGTTAAAAACATAAGTAATATGTTTAATATTGTATTAATACTTAGAAACAAAATATATTTAATATAAAGATCTTAATTAACATTACTAAATTATTTTTAAGAATTATACTATATGTACATTATATTATACATATATTTGTGTATTAGGCATCTACACAAGAGATGTTAAGTATTTGTATCATAACATAATAATTTTAAAATCCATACTATAAAGTTGTAACATTTGAGCATAATATTATTTCATATTGGCTTGATGAATTTTGGAACAAAAAAAAATTTACTATTGATTTTTATACTGGTGATTCTTTTATCACAAACCTGCAATTTTCTCAAAGAAAGTATATTTAATTTTTTTTTTAAATGATAATCTATTTATAAATATTTAATTTTAATTATAATTTTTAATAAAGATCCTCCCCTTTTAATCGCTAATTCAAAAAGAGAATATTTTTCGAGAAATTTTGAAATACATAACACTTATATATTTAACATTTATGAATAATAACAGATCAAAATTTAAGGAAGGGTAATTAATTGCTTATATATTTTAAAATGATAAATTGGCCATTCCTCCCATCTAAACTATAATCAGTTATAACCTCATAAACATTAAATTTTATATTAGTGAAATGTATATCAACATTTCTAGAAAAATATTTAAAAATATATAAAAAATTTAAAAACAAACGGACATATTTCGCACAATGGGTGGGCCACAATTTTGTAGGTGAGAAGTTGTGACAGTAGAGAGAAAATTGAATGTATATTTGTAGCCAAAGATTAATCATTGCTAATGATTTTAGTTAAACGTGTTTTGAAAGGCCGTAATATTTACGATTTGAAAATAATATATTTTGTAAATTTTCCCATTTATCTGGGAAAATCAAAAAATGATCTTCCCAAAGTAGGTACCTATCACCCTAGTCAGATTTCCTTTCAGAAAAAAAATTACACTTGAAAATCGGATCAAAATTTCTGGTAGAATATTTGTTCTCAGATAAAAAAGAATAAATAAAATAAACATCACTATAAAACCAATACATTCGTCGCTCCGGTCAGAATATAAAACACATAGTAAAGTCAATTGGCTTCGATCCACTTTTAATCTAAAACAGAAATCGATTTCACAATTTCATATTACATCATCCAAGAAAATTGGTGGTTCATGACAAAGTAATTCATCTTGTATAGGTACCTTCTACTTTAACATTTCAATACCTATTTTTTAAACATTTATGATGTGGATTATAGACTATGGTGTCATAATTATGGTAATTATAATTTACTTATTAAAATTTGAAAGTAAATACTATTTAATTGCATACTGCACCAATAATAATTAATTAATTAAATGTTTAATTAATTGACATTGATTATATGCAATGTATTAGGTATGTTTAAATAGTTATAGGTACCGTGTTAATTTATATTGTTATACATACCTAATATTATAATAGTTTTTATAGGGTATGTAATACAAGAGTGTGTTGGACGGTTGTAGCAATGTTAAGATTGGCAAACGTAATATAGGTAGCATGTTAATTCTAACTATATTATATTATGTATTAGTTTTATTATGATGTTTATTTTTTAAATTTGTTCACACCTGTGAATAACTTTTTTTACCAGTTATTTTGCTCCGATTTTCAATTATAGTACTTTTCCGAAAGGAAATCTGACTGGGGTGGTACTTCAGGGTGATCATTTTTTGGTTTCCCCTGCTGTTTTCATAATAAATGGGGAAAACCGTGGGTAAAACGGGAAAATAGGTACAATTCTTCTTCTTATCGTGTCCGGTGCTAGGGCTATATCTATATACTATTACATAAAATACATAAAATACATAAATACATAAAGTTGTCTAAAAATAGATAGGTTAAAATATGAGTATAAAATATAAAATTAAATGTTTAAATATTTTGTTTTAGCCAGTGAGTTGTAATTGATATTGCTTTTTCGTTGGCTAAAGCCAAGTCGTCGGTCGTGCATCCTGGTGGAGCTAGTGTGCATTGTAGTAAGTGTTCATCTGATTGGTCTTCGCCACATTCGCATAGTATGTCCAGTTCTTTCTGGTATCCCCATTTCATCATGTTTACTTTTGTTTTTGCTACTCCAGTTCTCAACCTATTTAATGTCTTCCATATAGTCCATGGTTGGTTTCCTCCACATGGTAGTTGCTCAGCAAACGGGACGGGTTTTTCGCATTGTAGCTCTTCTCTCCATTTTAGTATTCTCTGTTGTTCCGGTGGGCCTTGGATCGTGGTTGAATTGGCAATAAAGCTTCTTCGGGATTTAAGTCTCCTTTGGGGTGCTGAGTAGCCATGCATGGGGTGTCGTTGATCCATTGTTTGTTTGGTTCTCTCCATGCATGTGGCCACATATCTTCGTATTTTGGGTGGAGCTATCCCTGCTAATGGAAATATATATTTAAGTGGTGTTGGCTTAAGGCATCCGGTTATTATCCTACAAGTTTCATTGAGGGCCGTGTCAACATGTTTTGAATGTTTAGATTGGTTCCATACTGGGCTAGCATACTCGCCTGCCGAGAAACAAAGTGCTAGTCCAGTAGTACGGATCGTGTTTGGAGTTGCGCCCCACTTGCTACCTGTTAGTTTCCGTATTAGATTGTTTCTTGCTTCAACTTTCATTTTTGTTTTCTTACACTGTTCTTTGAATGTAAGAGTTCTGTCCAGTGTGACCCCTAGATAAACTGGGTGTTCTGTATTTCCCAATGGTTTTCCAAGCCATTCAATTTTTAGTTTTCTTTTTGCCTCGCGGTTTCGGAGGTGGAAGCTGCATATCTGTGTCTTATGTGGATTAGGTCTTAATTGGTTTTTTATGTAATAATTTGTTAGTTCTTGAAGTGATCTGGTAAGTTTACGTTCGACTATTTCGAAAGTTGTGTCCTGCGCTGCTAGGGCTAAGTCGTCTGCATATAAGAAATTTTTTTTTTCTTTAATGATGGGCTGATCGTTGGTGTATATGTTGAACAGCATGGGCGCTAGCACGCTACCTTGGGGTAACCCATTTCGCTGGTTTCTCCATCTGCTCC
This sequence comes from Cinara cedri, assembly GCA_902439185.1. NCBI lineage: Eukaryota > Metazoa > Arthropoda > Insecta > Hemiptera > Aphididae > Cinara > Cinara cedri. Next base: position 69,949 of record CABPRJ010001469.1, on the reverse strand, counting down.
ATTTATTATTTAGTGTAACTGTAAAACGTCGATTGTGTAGCATAGAGGATATTATTCGGACAAAGTGCCAGTCATCTGTACATTCGTATATCTTTTTAAGTAAAAGATTATGGTTCACCGTATCGTACGCTGCGGATAGGTCTACAAAAACCACCCCTGTTACTTTTTTATTCTCATAGCCGTCCTCTTTATGTTGGCACAGGTTTAATACCTGTCCTGTACAGTTTTTGCCTGGCCTAAAACCAGCTTGCTCAGGAATAAGTTTTCTTTCGACTTGGCACTTGATACGATTCATAATCATGCGTTCATACAATTTAAAGGTATGACATAGCAAAGATATCGGTCTGTAGTTTTTTGGGTTTTGGTAATCTTTGCCTGGTTTTGGCAGTGCCACTACTTTTGCCTTTCTCCACATTTTGGGTACTAAGGCCTTATCGCGGCATAAGTTTAGAAAAGTTAATAACCATTGTTTAGCTTTTATGCTGAATTCTTTTATTTGTTCTGTCATTATTTCGTCCAACCCAGGTGCCTTTCCGTTTTTCATCTCCTTCAGGCTCTCGTTTAGTTCATCAAGAGTAAAGTCAAGCTGGAAATTATTTTGCTCAGTGTCTAAGGTTCTAATGAGTTTTTCTCTTTTGATTTTTGTCCCTGGTTTACCGTTTAAGAGTAGCTGTGTGGCTACTTGATTAGCTGTTACGTTTATATCGTTAGTGTGTGTAACCGGGTCCCCACTTAGCCTCTTGATGAGTCGCCATGCTTTTTTGCTGTTTTTGGTCATGTCTGTATTCTCAATGAGTTCATGCCACCTGTCATTTCTATTTTTACATAGGTGGTTAATCAGGGTTTCTCCTAATGTTACTGTTTCTTCNATGTGGCCACATATCTTCGTATTTTGGGTGGAGCTATCCCTGCTAATGGATATATATATTTAAGTGGTGTTGGCTTAAGGCATCCGATTATTATCCTACAAGTTTCATTGAGGGCCGTGTCAACATGTTTCATAGGTACAATAGTAAACAAATATTATTTAAAAGAAAATACTTAATAATGCATAATATGTAATTATTTTACCATTATATGACATAGATATTACGTATATTATTGACAAAGCAACACTATTGACGATTTTCGTTAGTAATGGTTAATCGTTAGGTTACTGGAAAGCAGATAGGTATATCTCTGTTTCACAAAGCTACAACGGTTACTGTGGGACGCGAGTGCCGACTACCGGGTTGCTACAGTTGCTACGAAAGTCAACTATCCATATTATATTACTACGAACATAACATTACTTCGAATGTCAACTCTTCCGAATACAACTGGTACGAAAGTATATTACTACGAAATTAAATTTCAAATTCGATTAACGTGACCGAAACTGGTACGAAAAACGATTGCGAATTGATTAACAACACCACGTTACCACGTTACCACGTTATGGCAATTTATATCATATACCATTCCTATTTTAATTATGTTAAAAAGTTAATTGTTTGGTCAATAAATTGTATCATAATTAATGTGATCGTATTATAATTATTATTTTGTTCGTATTGTATTATGTTGTATAATTTTTAAATAAATTATTTTTTGGTTTAATATTGCATTATATTTTGCAAATCAATAATGGGCGACATGTATGTCATTTCGTAAGTATAATGGGAAAAAAATTCACCTTAGGACAGTTTGCTTTTTCAGGAACGTGATAAGGCATATGATCTAGTCATTTTTATTACTTGTGAATAACAATTTAGAATGATATTTAAATATATTCAATATTGAAAAATGTAAACCAAGAAGAACAAACGGGAATGCAGCGGTTCGATGTTATAATTTTGAATGTATTATTTGAATTTGTAGTATGAATTTTTAAATTTTTTTTTTAGATTGAACAATCCCATATAAATTTAGTTATTAATCTATTGGAATTAAATACTCCTAATGATTAAATCAAAGAAAGATCAATATTTTTTACTGAGAAATTTAAATGAGATGTGTGTACCTATTAAAAGTTGCAAAAATACCTAAATATAATCAATCTGGCCACAGTTAACATTATTTGAGTTTTCTTCGGGAAGAAAACCTGTACAAGGTAACAATTAATACTTAATCGCATTCATATTTTGGTAATTTAACTTCGAAACTATCCTCTTACCATTTTTGTTTTAGACAAACTTGATATTTTAGTCCAAAACGTAATACGAATACATGTCTACCCATTAGCCTAGTTGAACAAAATGAAAGATTAAAGAAAAACTAAAGATTTAATTCAAAAAGGATTTCCTGAGAGAACACTTATGTTTCGTCCAACATTAATAACAAGATTAAATACTCAATTTTAACGCCATTTGAATTGTCTTCAAAAATAAATGTCTAATATTGAATATCTTACTACTAATGTTGACCTCTGGTCAATATTTAAAAGGTTAGCTTATTACCTACATAATTTATAATATAAATAAATTTTAGTTTAAATTTCTATTATTTTATTATTAGATCATATATTTTTATTACTTTTCACTGGATAATCCAGGAAGATTTAATTAACTTGGAAATTGTAAAAATTGACTACGAACCCAGTATAACTTAACCGATTGGTAGAGAAGCATATATTTGATATGTCAGCCAAAGAAATGAAATCTGTGTACTTCAAATATGGCATCAACAACAAAATTACATATACAACTACAGACAATGGTTCAAATTTTATTTAAAAGTTTTAAGTAAGTAATAATTAAACCGGTTTAGGTAATTTATATAGTACCTAGGTAGTTGATACTAGGTATACTTTATGTTATATACTCATATTCAGCTTAGTACATTATGATGTGAGTTATTTATACTAGGCGCAAAACATCAAATGCAACTCAAATCACATTAAAATGATAAAATATTCAACTTAATTACTTAAACATGATTTTTAAGTTTTTATAAAATGTAGCTGGTAATAAATACTTATCATAAGTCAATTTTTTTTATTGATTATAATATGTTAAGTTTATATTTGTATATATGTATACATTGTGTACATTTTAGTATTCTTAGGCTATTAAAATGTAGTTTATAATTTTAAATAATTCTTTTGTCAAATATAAGTAGTACCTACTTAAATTATACATCAATAATATTATTTAATAATTTTAGAATTTTCAGAAGAGTAAATATTGGCAACAACCACAGTGATACTATATCTAATATTGAGATTGAAGAAAAAACAGATGCCAAAATAGTAAACATACTGATATCCTGGATAAAAATATTCGTTTTGATTACTTTAATTAATGTTTACCGAAGCATCATAGATGTGCTGCTCACACATTGAATTAAGTTGTGACTAATGTAAATATTTAAAATACCATTTAATTTAAAATGTTATAAAAATAATTCATCAATTAATTAGTATAGTAATATGTAATTGATTTAATAACTAATAATATTTATTTCAGGATATTGAAAATGCAATAGTCAAGCTCAATTGTGGCATAGGAAGTGAAACTTTTAAATCACCAGACTTATTGCTTTTCAAAAAACAAAGAATACAGACTATAGCCAAATGTACAGTTTTATGGAACAAATAAAATCTGTCTACAACTTAAGCAGATGTTGTAAATAAATACCTAGGTATTTATCTTAAAACTCCTAATGAACCATGGAATACTTTTTTTGATTCAACCAAATATGTATTTCTATACCTCAAAAAAAATCCTGGTAAATTTTTAAAAATGTGTAATGAGTTAAATGTTAATTGGTTCAACAAATTAGAAACAGAATGGTTAGACAATTATGATTTTATTTTGGAACTGAGTAGCTAACCAGTTCAAAGCACAGAACACCGGAATATGAATATATTTTACATCCATCACAGTTTACCAGGACAGAGGAAAAACTTGAGTATGCAATCAGTCAAAAATCATATTGTAAAAATTAAAAATAAATTTCAATCCTACAATTTTGGTTGTATTATAGAATAAAATAAAACTATCATTGGGGAAAATATTGATAAAATTATGAATTAAAATAAATATTATTAAATAAAATATAACTTAAAAGTTTTAAAATAGAAGAAAATGCTTTAAATACTAAAAAATCAAATATGCATTTATATGTAAAACAAAATCTATCTTTGTTTTCACAAAAACGTATTCATATTTTACAATTCTATTTTTTTAATAAAGTAAAATAAATATGTATCAAGAATTAATAATATTTATAATTATTTAATTGCTGTGCTAATTAATATAAATTAAACACCAGTCCTCATGCTTTTCAAAAATTTCAATTCAAGTCGATTTCTTTCTCTTATATGAAACTTTAAATTATAGTCTTAAAAACCATACTGAGAAACGTTCCTTTTAGAACATGGTACAGTAAACTTACATTTTTCAGAGGCTAATAATATGAATGTCTTTAAAATAAAATAAAACATTTATAATACATTTAACATAAATAAATTCATGGTACCAGAAAAATATGTGCAATATTTTTATCTATTGAAAGTGGCATTAGTACACTGTACCAAGTTGATTCTCGCCTCAATGTCTATCCACTTCACTACCTCTTTGTTACTCTATGATCTATACTCAGTATACTCATATATTAACATCCATTACAATATTATTATGCTATACTATTTACCCATTGTTTTAAATTTTTGAAAATTTTAAAACAATAAAAATTAGGGATCAGATTTATATGTTTTTAAAATCCGCAAAAAAGCATTTGAAAACATCAAAAAAACTTGAAAAAACACTCAATAAATAAATAAAAACTAAAATAGTATAAGGGTTTAATAGTCCCCTATAACAGACTTTTTTTTTTTACAATTTTTTTATACCACAAAATTGATTAGTAAAAAGTAATTTTTTTTTTTATATTATGTAAGATTTTATTTAAAAGAAATCATTGTGTGTTAATAATTTTTGTAGTGTTAGAAAATTAAATTTAATAATTTGGAGCCATTAGAAGAGGACTTTAAAACCACTCTATCATTTTTACTTTTTTAAATGTTTTTATGTATTTTTTTTACAGGGCTTTTTTGCTGATTTTAAATGCCTTTTTGTGGATTATAAAAGAATATTAATCGATCTCTAGTAATTATATTTTGTACTTCATGACTTCATTAGTACTTTACATTATGTTCATAAGTATTTATAACAAGTTGAAAGAATATATATCATTGTATAACTAATATTTTAATGCTTTATTAGTTAAAAATGTCTTCTATATAATGTAATAAAAATTGCCATTAGACAACATGTTAGTCAAGTCCTACTTAATAATAAATAATAATAATAATACATTGAACACTATTTACAATCTTTAACTGTTCAGACAATTCTATAGTTATTTAAAGTTTTCATAGATTTTCAATATTTTAATATTAAATGTTAATCTTGAGTCACATTTTGTTTCAAGGTTACTGGGGTTTTACCTGTAAGCAGAGATTGGATGTTGAGTACCAGGAGTGCATGTGAATTAACAACATTGATGCACAACCTCAGAGACCTCCGCATCATGTTTCAGCGACAGTTGTTTCTACCTTACATTGCCTATCAGACAAGTAACAGATTTAGAGTCTGGATCGAAAATAATGAAATCCATAATGCTGTAATATTTTCATTATTTCTTACTTATTATTTTTTTTTAACACTAGGTAAAACTTATAATGTACCACCTATTAAATTTTCAAGTATTTTTGGTTAATCTTACAATTATTACAATATCCACATAATACCTATCTAATAAAAACTAGTGTAAAAAAAACTCATTTATATAAAATTATATAAATATCTCAAAAATTGCTAAAATATTTTGAAAATTTTGGAAATATAATTTTATATCAAAATTTCCAATCTCTAATAATATTTTTACTTGAATTAAAAAAAAAAAAAAAAAGACTGACATACTTCACACAATTGGCAGACCATTAAAAATGAGAATTTAGGAAGATAGGATATAGAGGGGAACAAGAATATTCAGATGCTAAAAATAGGTCACCAACTGACTAAATTCCTGAGGTTGGTTGTATGAGTTGCCATGGAAACATGGCCTTGTCTGTTTAATCTTGTTAGTCAAATTTCCTGTTATATTCATATCAAGAAAATTGTTAGTACGAATTACACTATTTTCAAGTTAATGTATTGAGTTCATGTTTTTTTTTTTGCCAACAAATTAGTTTATCATTTACAGATTCATTTTTAAATAGTTAAAATGCCTAAAATTCCAATTTCAAAACTGGTGTCAATTATAAAGTGGATTGAGTCATACAATAATTCTAGTGAGATTTTTAAAACTTTATATAATATTACAGTTTTCGGTCAACATTGTCAAAAACCGATAATAGTTAAAAAAAATTTCAAATTGATCATCATGCAAAGTCTATTTTGTGTCAATTACAATTTTTCAAAGAATTTTGTAATAGATTAATTTCTTCAAAAAATATATAAAAAACTACAGAATACAAACTTTAAATCTTTTTTGGAAAATAACACAAATAAATACATACATATCAGATGAAAGTAGTTAAGAAAAAACTATTTTAAATAAATGTTATATTGATGTTTTACAAAATATTCAAGAATATATAGGCAACTAGTACAATTTTGTTTTCTGTTGATGAAACTACTGAACCTTGAGGAAAGTATGTAGCAAATTTAACTGTTGGCAAATTGAATGCCAATTCGCCTTCTAAATCTTTTAACATCAAAAGTTTTTAAGAAAAAACCAATAATTCTACAATAATACATTTTGTAAACAATTTTTTTAAATTATTGTAGCCTGAAGGTTACAATGATGATAACGTTTTGTTGATGTTATCTGATGCTGCTCCTTATGATGAAATCTGCACACAATTTAAAACCATTTTAATTGAATCTTATACTTGTAACTTGTTGCTCATAGTATCCACTGAATGGCTAAAAAATGTATGGATAGTTTTCATGACATTAATGATTTAATTAATAATGGAAAAAAGGTTTTCTCAATAGCTCCATATAGAATTCAGTTATATAAAAAAATGTTGCTAAACACACCTTTACCACTACAGCTAATAATTACCCATTGAGTTGCTTGGCTAGAATTAGCTTTCTTTTATATAGATCATTTTGAAGAGTTCAAAAATGTAATTGAAAACTTAGAAGATCAAAGAATTTTATTCATATTTTTATATGAATATCTTCACTCTTCAGAAAATATTGGTAGGTAATTGTGATTAAATTTTCAATTGTCAATTGTAATTAAATTTAAAGTTTCCTAAAATGTCTACTCAAATTTTTTTTTAGCATTTTAATGACTCACTAATCTACTTTCAGGTATCTATTTATGGGGAAAGAGTTTTACCACTTTTGTGGACAAAAATCACTTTGTAGGAATTTAGATAACTCATTTTTCAATATAATATTAACTACAAATTTTTTTTTTTTAATTGACAAAAAACCATATTCTAAAGGTTAAATTGAATCTGAATTTTCATTTAATTTCAAATAATGGTATGATAAAAACTAAAAATTTACTTATTTTATTTTAATCTTGCCAATGCAGTTTTTTAACTTTCTCTTTCAAACCAGATAATGAAAAGGTAAGATAATGAGAACGAGTGCAGCCATTGGTGTAGGTGGAAAGTTGGGAAGGTATAATATAGATGAAAATTTAATGTATATCTAAACAACGGTAAACCATTATTAACGAAAAAGAATTCTGAGCGAAATTCAGTTAATAGTGATGCTTTGTTAACAATATATATGTCATTTTATAGTAAAAAATTAAATAGGCCTTATATATTTTTTTTATAATATTTGATTATTGTTGTACAGATTTTCTTAATTTTCCTAAGTTTCTCCCATGTTTTATCACAGTTTTTCATATTTACTGGCAAAACTCCTGAGAAAATCAAAAAATGACCTCACTTAAGTACCTCCCTATACCTATTTCCTTTAAAAAAAGATACAACACTTAGAAATTTTTTTTGTACGTCTTTTGGTAGACAAGTTGTCAAAAAAAAAATAAATAAATAAATAAAAACATCTTTGTAAAACCATAAGATTTTTCACCGCACTCAGAATCTAAAATTTTATTTTATGAGAATAAAGGTGATTAGAATTATGTAATATTCGAGCATCAGGTTGTGTAAGTTTCCTGTAAATACTAAAATTAAATTTATTCTTTATTATGGAAACTGTTCTGGAGTTTAGATTCATGAAGGTATGGTGGTATAGAGATTCAAACAGACAATTTAGTTATCTACTTAAACAAAATAAATAAAAACATTAAATTTACACTGGAAACACGAATGAATAATAAATTAAATTTCTTAGATCTAACAGTTTCCATAATAAATAATAAATTTTGATTTTAGTATTTACAGAAAACCTACACAAACTGATGCTATAATACCACATGATTCTAATCACCTTTGTTTTTAAAAATATTATTTTTTAATTCAATATTCTATAGGCTTGAACATATTCCATTCAATAAACATAATTATCAACAGGAGCTAAGTATTATCTATAATATAGCCTAGAAAAATAGTTGAAATTTAAATACTATTGAAAAAATACATAAACGTATTAAAGAAAAAATAATACACTACTCATCAAATAATTTTGTTAACTATTGTAGTATGAAATATCAAAATAAAATGGCTAACAAATTCACTAAAATTCTGAACAACAATACAAATAATGTAAAAATAGCTTTTAAGACTAATAGTAATTTAATCAAACATATAAATAATAGAACTAAAACCTTATAAAAATCCCCCTTCTTTTGAAAATGCTGGTATAAATAAAATTAAATGTTACTGTAATCAATTTTATATAGGTAAGACAAATAAACATTTTAAAGTAATATATAAAGAATACATTTCTGAAATAAAATTTAAAAAGACTGCCCCTAATTCAAATTTCGTTAATCACGTTTTAAAAAATAACCATAATATAAGCTTTGATATTAATACAGACATAGAGAAATAAGATACCCAAAATAACATTTACATTAATTCAGTTTTAGAAGAATTACACACACACAATGAAATAAAGAAAAATAATTTTAATAATATTTTAAATATACCTACAAACTGATTTTAAAAATAATATATCAATATATTTTAAATAATCTCTCCTATTAACATAAATTTTAACTATTTAGTAGTCGTAATACTATTATTTTACTTAAAACTATATAAAAATTAATACATTATTGATTTTGTTCAGTTCGTTCAGTACAAAATATGAAATGGTCAAATATAATAAATATATATTATATATGTGTATTAATGTTAAGTTAGTTTTTAACCCATAGATAATTTATAAAACATAAAAGCATTAAATGAGAAAATGCATTCAAATTTAACTAGTTATACTTGAATTATATTTAAAAATGGTATTAACTTCCCTATTGGTTTAATGGAAATGAAAAATGTCAGTGCCATATATAAACTAAAATTTAATTTATTTTTAAATGGAGATTGTTGTCATTAGAAGATTAAAAATTGTTAATGGTTCGCCCTCAAAATATAAAGATAAAAATAATAATATTTTTAAATAAAGTTACATTCAGTATATTTAATTTAAAATGTTAAATTCCAAAAAAAATAATAATTAATACATTTTGATACAATAAGTGTCTTACAAAAAATTTGTCAGTTGTATAGTAGAATTTTATATCCTATTGATTTTGTTGACATCCCCCTGATGCCTTATATTCCTCCGGATAAAAGTTACTATGGCAACTCCCTTTATAGCTCAGCCACCCACTTTGCAAAACCGCCCTCTGAATCCGGGAGTAAGGTCAATGACCTTTGCGCAATGCGCAGAACGGTTTTTCCTCCCTTAGTTTTATTAGTATGCCTGGGTAGCCGGGTAGGCGTCTGCAGTAGTTCTCTGGACGCTGTACGTGTATAACCTACTTACCAATCTGTCACATCTTTTAGTAGTCATGTTGTAAGTACCTACTGTATTATACAATATTTAAAAACCTTATTCATATACATATTTTAATTAACTATATGACTAGACTCACCATTTAAGCAGTTAGGTAAATATTGTTTTGCTTAACATGGCTTTAATAAATAGATACGCCTATCTAATGTTAAAATTTATTTTGAAACAAGACGACCATACAAATCTATTTGAAACATGTTAATAATAATTTAGATTTAGTTTGGTTACACATTATATTAATTAAAATATGATCATAGGGGCAAATAGTGATGGGGCTTAGCTCCTCACTATAACTCAAGCAAATGCCAAATAAGTTATTATTAAGTAAATCAGTGGCGAATTTACGATTTTTTTTTAGGCTGGGGGAGGGGCAAAGTTTTTAATAATATTATTAGTAGTAAAAATTGAAATTAAATAAATAAGCATATACAAAATTGTAATAATTATAATATGATTCTAAACACCTAGGAATGAATTTTTGGTTTTTTTAAATGTTTCAGTAGCTGAACTGATTTTTGATTTTTTTTAAATTTTTTAATCTAATTTTTAGGTTATAGGACTGGGGGTTGGTGTCTCTTGAACCTACTCTTCAATCCTCAATTGAAGTAAATACTATGTATACATAATCAGTATTATGAGGGCTTAAGTTCCTCAAAATATTTGTGCCTATGTGTGTGTTGTATAAACATTAAAAAACTTTCCAAAATGATAACATTGTTCTAATCTGTGGATTTTGTAATTTTATTTATATAGTTTATCAACGACTTTCTTCATGTATTGCATGTTGGCAATATGTCTAAGTTCAGGTCATGTGCCTGATATAGCCAATAATGTACCTCAACGTTGCCTGAATTCTGCTTCAGTGACTAAATTTGAATTTGTCAATGATAAGGAAATAATTTCTGTCGATGTCAAACAAACAAAAATCTTCAGTTCAAGCAATAAATTCAATTGGCTTTTGCAGTGGATGTCAAAATATGGACAGAAAATGTCCACTATCCCCACGGACTATTACTGTAGTAATACTGTTGTGTTAAGCTATCAGCCTATCAGCAGAAAAACAAAATTTAAGTAATGAAAACAATGTTTAAAAATGTTTAATTAACTTTGAGTAGTTTAAACATAAACATTAACAAAACTATGGTTCATAGGCACAATGATTATAACATGTATGTGAAGATAGATCACTGCTATTCGCTGACCAACACATCCAATTCTCCAACACATACAAAATTAATTTTCAATATTGTTGGTATGAATAAGGATGTGATCAAAATGATAAAAGAAGGTAATATCATTATGAGAGTCATATTTTTTTTTATCATTTTTAGAGTGATATCTAATACTCACGATCTTTTTAGCTAAAGTTTATGCAATGAACATGAAGGGGGAGTTTCAGTCTTCACAAAATGCATTTTTCTACAAAACGTTGCAAACTCCCATAAAAACCCTGATAACTTCGCCTGTCATATTAGATAAGGATGTCTTTAAAAATATATTGCAGGGCATATATCATACTAAGAGTTATCAATCTTGGTACAATAAAAAAGGTAAATATTGCTTGCATTTTTAGCAATTTTTATTTAACTGGCCCATATACATTCAAATTGAACTAACCTGATACATATAAGCACTGGCATAATTGGTAGGTAGATAATGAATAATATTATTTATATTTTAGAAATACCATACTACAGAGGATACCTGTTGTTTGGACCACCGGGTTGTGGTAAGACACCCACAATGTCTTTGGCTGAAGTAATAAACCATAACTACTATATGTATGATCTTAATAATTTAAACATTTCTGCCAATCAAATCTTTAATTCAACCAATCTAATGCTACCTAAGTCAGTTTTACTCATAAAAAATATTGATGTAATGCCCACTGCAACAATACCCACCATCAACAAAAAAAGTAAGCATCATGACATTCTAAGTTAGTATACAAAATCTTCCTAAATTAGTTGTTTTAAAATATTAAATATAATTTTTTACAGCACTAGACAAGACTTTAGTGAAATTTAGAGATGTAGTGAATTTAATGAACAATTTAAATTCATTTGAAAATATGTTAGTGTTTATGACAGAGGATCATGTTAAAGAGTAAGTATAATCTTTAACATAATATCTACTAAACACCAATAATGTTTGGACATTGGTTATAGGTTGGATGGTGAACTGATGAGAGCAGGCGGTATTGATTTTAAACAGTATATTGGACCATGTTCAGATTATCAATTTTCGCAATTCGTCATCAAGTTTTGAAGCTACTAAGAACTACAAAAAAAAAAATGATAAAAAGATTAGTTATTTCTGTTAAATTAATATGTATTTGATATACTAACCATCATTAAGTTATAGATTATGTATTCAAACAAATAACTAATATATGTAAGAATGAAAAAAATATTTAATTAACAGAGGATAGGGAAAATATATATATTAGTAGTACTTTAGGAATTTTTATTAAATAATAATAAATATAAAGCTAATCAAAAACATTAACATAATACTTCATTCAAAAATATTATGAATTTATAAGAAAAAAAAACTACAAATATCTGATTAGTCAAATCAAAATATTTTGACACAAATAGTTTACTCCTTTTTCAATGATAATTCAAACAGAGATAATATACAAAGTATGCATCTGTACTTACATATACTTTCAAATAATATAAAGCATTTCGGTGTGGTCAAATATTTAGAAATGATAAACAGGCCAAAGTTAACTACAAAATAAATTTTAGTGGATAATTTAAAAAATAGCCAGACTTACAAATTTCAAATTTATGCTTGCAAATATGCAAATACTAAAGGGTTGCCAAATTTTGAAATCCCCAAACCCGGGACATGATATTAAATGGTTTTTTTTTAAATTTGTATATATTCTTTACTCATTAATTTATTATCTATTGATATTTTACTTTTTACTAGAATGAATTTTCTTCTATAAAGTAGTATCATTCTTAATTTGTTCATAAAATTTGATACAAATTCATTTGACAGACCATTAGGTCTTGTACTGTATTGACATTTATCCTACACAGTATTATTTATAATTTGTAAAATAATTTATAATTGTCAGCCTCTATTAACCAGGAAAAACTAAATAACCCTTAACACCCTTAAAACAGGGACTAATGGCAAGCCTAAAATATTTACAAATGACTTAAAAAATTTTGGCAAAATTTGATTCAAAAATATTGAAGTTATGCAATTTATTTCATAGATCTGTTAAATAGACTGATACATATATTAGGTTACTTATCATAGTTAAATGTATAAAAATTCAATGATCTTACTCAAGTATTTATTTAAGTAAATAAATACTTATTACAAATTCATAATTTTTAAACAGTACTAAGTTTTTCCTTACTTAAGTTTTTGCTAAGAATAATTTTTAGTAGAAATAGGTATTTCTTAAATGTATAATACCAGGAAGAATAGAAGTATATATTATTACTTTTTATAGAGATCAAAATTTGCTTTTATAATATAAAATCTTTAATGGTTATATTATTTTATTGTGTAATCCATAAATCTCAATGTAAGTAGAGTCACACTAATATAAAATAAATAATATGGAGTTGAATGTAAACGTTAAAAACAAATCAAAAACTTTTATTTCTGAAGAAATTAACTTGCTTTAAGAACTTGTTTGTAATATAACTACAATGTAACTAGTACCAGGATGTTATTTTAGAAAAAAATGTGTTATTTTTACACTGAAGGTTTTATAATACCTTCTTCAGTAGCTTCTAAACAGAAGATATGGAAAAAAATCGAAAATTAATTTAACACTCAAGCACTGTATACCAATGTACAGTTAACAATTTTTTTTTCATGGTATATTTATAGTTGAATTAGTTGGAAATTAGTTAAAACACAAACATGAGGGTGTATTATATTGGCTTATCAGTTAGGTACCTATTATCTATATTTCTATATCTACACTTTTCATTTATCAAGCTATTGGATTTGGACCGCTATAATATGATATCATTTGATGTTGGACAGGTTAAATAGATTCGCCATGTTGTCAGTATATTGAGCTATGTCTTAAACTCCTGAAGGTGTCATTGTTTAGTTGATACAAAAACCTAAGGAAATAATTAGATGTTGTTCAATATTAATAATAAATCTTTGTTAAACGAGATAACATTTTGATGTGTGTATATATATATATATATATATATATTAGGTTGGTCCTTATTTTTTCAACATTATTTTTTAAGACAGTACCCTTTTAATTTGTTAAGTTACATGAGTAAGTAATTTGGGTAAAATTTTGTAGATCTCACTCAACCCCTTTTGGAGCCACAATAGGGTGAAAATATGGCAAAAGAGTTTTCTTATTATTTTATGTAATTCAGAAACTATCACACTTAGCCTAAAAATATAAGAACCTTAATGATATATATACCAATAAAAGAGCACTTTATGTAAATTATCGTAAGTACATTATTTTTTAAGAAAAATGACGTATCAAAATATTGTAATTATTTATTGATATTTAATGCACCAGAAGCGGTTCAATGAGTCCTTGCAAATTTTACCCAAATTACTTACTCATATAACTTAACAAATTAAGAAGGTACTGTGATAACTTTTGAAAATAAAATATTCCACCTACATAAATAAGGACCTCTCTAATGTATATATATAATATACATTGATACCTCTAAATACTCTAAATACAAATTTCGTCTGTTATTTAGAGGGGAAAAAATTCTTGAAAATAACTGAAAAATTAATAACTATGTACAACATTTATATATGTAATATCTATATTAATGATATAAATATGTCATATATAATAAGATAGAAATTAACATTTATTGAAAAATTCAGTTACTTTAGCTTATTTAAGACCTCGATTTGTCATATAATTGCCATTAAAGTGTTTGGTATTTAGAGGTTTTCCTATATAAAAGTGGTGAAAATGTTCCAGTTCTCAAAAAATCGTACACTATTTGGAGGTGTCCGTTAAGGAAGGTTTCACTGTATATATAATTGTTTAATATAACTATTGAAAATATTTGTGTAAGCTACTGCTAATATGTAAATAATTAATAACACTTGCTTAAAATTGATTTACCTATAATATATTATTGACAACATTTACATATTAGCAATACTTAACAAATTAAAAATACTATTTTCTATTAATTTAATTATTCACAAAATGAGTCAAAGTAGTTCCTGTTGAGTTGTTAATTATTTTTTATTGTTCATTCTTTATTAATATTATTTTATTAGAAAATTATAAAAACTAGACTTCGATGTAGATATATTAAATACCTACATTAAATGAAAATTAATTCCTAATAACTAAGTTGTTTATTATATTTGACTAATTGTTATTTATGTTTTTTACCAAATTTATTATCAAAGTACAATTTATAATGAATCTCCTGTTAAATTTTCAAGCATTTCTATTCGATCTAACAATTTTATCTAGAAAATAGGTACCTATCAAATAAAAATTATGTGAACAACTTGCAAAATTAAAATGTCTGTAAATAGCTCAAAAATTACTAAAAATATTCGTGGAGACTTAAAATTTGGACAGAAAATTTATGTTTGCTTTTTCTAGACATTGTAAAATTTCCAAAAATGTTTATCCATCTTTGAGATTTTTATAGACATTTTAATTTTGCAAGATTTGTAAAACTTTTTCGGTGGGTACTCTGTGGATAAAAAAATTGTTAGGCCAAACAGAAATTCTTGAAAATTTAACATGCGATTCATTATAAGTCGTACTTTGTCGTGAAAAAAAAAAGTTAGAAGAAAGATAAGAAATGAGCAAGAAAACTGAGAAGCGGTTTCAGTGAGAAGGAACTCTAAAATTGATATTAGCGAGAATAGAAAGAAAATTTAAGATAAAATTGAAAAGGAAGATTAGATTAGTCAAGTAGGTTAGCTCTAAAATCAATAAGACTAGACAAAAGAAAAATAACCCTAAAACCATTGTTGATTTTCTGATTTTAGATTTTAAGCGTAGTGAGGAATGTATTGGTTTTTTTTTTATGTATCGCGTATATTATAATTTTTTTTTTTTAATATTAATGTTAATTTTATATCCATTTTAAACAATGACGATAACATCAAACTATTTTATAGACAATAAGTATTAAGGTATAAATAATTTCTAAGTCATAGCATGGAAAACAATCACTATATATGATTAATGAATAATTTATAACGAGTGCAATGACTACTCCCAAACTTCGTAGGTAGGTATTATTTTAGTTTTTGATATTAAAAAACTATATTATATACATGTCCCGAATCCCGATGTATAGTTATATTTTTTTTACTACCTACTCTCTAAACTAACAACACGTGTGGAAAAAGATAGTTTTCTATCTTTTGTTCTATTGCTACGTAGCAACTTCAGTTAATGATCTGTCTAAAAATAAAAATATGTAATCGTTTTTAAAGATATGTTCCAATGACTACCTATATACGACGCAAATAATTTTTTTTCAAGTTCAATAACTCTACTGGAGTTTCAAGGTAAATCGTTCTTTTATAGTAGTCGGCTAGTTACTTTCTCTGCAGTTGCAACACGAATCGACTGACAAGGTTCAAGGTTACCTACTGTATAACAATTCAACTTATATAATATTATTATTATATTATGTATAAGAATGAGATATGAGATAATACTACTATAAAATATTCATATCTACTCTATTTGTATTCAAACAACGGTTCACAACATTGATTATTAGTTTCTTTTACTGGTAGGAGAAAATGTATTGGGGTAAATAGTAGGTATCTACATGGTTACATAATATTATAAACCTCGTATATTATGCTGTAACATTGATGACGTATCTTAAAATATTTTTCGTTTGGTGAGTAATTTATTTGAAAAATAATTCAAAATTCTCAACACTTCTTCTACAACATTGATTTTTATTTATATTTGTTGAAAATATACTCGCATTGTTTCACGTATATACTAAAAAGGATACAAAATTTCCAACCGGTGATATTTTATTTAAAACAATTTATGGGCATTTTTAAGAGTTTGCCCACAAGTCTTTTTAAAAAAAAAATGTCTGTCAACTTAAGGGTTGCTTGGTTACTTGGCCAAAGGAATAACCACGATTTACACGATTAGTCCATTTAACATAATTCTTTTTTATTTTCAATGATTTATCTATATACAATATACAGTAAATAAATTAAATTACTTTATATACATATACCCTGGCATGCTGCTATAACTTTTCAAATTACCCACGTACATCAATGACCTACCCTGAGTGTGAAATATGTTCAGATTTTAACATTTCAACTTTATTTATTAAATTACTATATTATCCATTGAAAAACAAAAAATTACCTAAAATGGTTAAATTTATTTAATAAGTATAATATTAGGCGTGTTTTGTGGATGCAGTTTTGAGCAACCTGGTTACTAGTTTAGTGAACACATTGTTTTGCCAACATAGTTTACTGTAATTTTTTTTATAACCGAATGCACTTTTCGACAACCGGGTTACCGGAATCAGCAAACAATATTGAAAACTACGTTTACTCACTTACTGTTTTCGGTTGCTAATAATCTACTTATAAGAACTATCATTCAATCATTCTATCCATTTTATGTAACAAAAAATATTATACAGTAAACAAAATGTTTTGGCGTGTATGTAACCAACCAAGTGGCAAACAATGCAGCAAACTGTTTACTGAAAAATTCATCGCTAAAATAGGCGTCCGGGGATTGGGCCACAATGAACCTTTTTTCAAAAAGGTATAGGGTAATTGGGCCACGAAAATTGTATATTTTTTATAGGTAGATCCGGTAATTGGATCACTATATTTTAATACATTTTAGATTTGACAAAAGACAAACCTCTATTTAACTGCATTATTTTAAACCATATTATTATTTTTCCACGATAACAAATTTAAATTTCTTATGTTCGTTATAATCGATTTATGTTTACGGCACTTTTGAATACTGTATAAAACAATCTGTATCAAATTATATAAAAAAAAGTTAATAATCATTTGACTAATTTTATATTATGTATTTTAATATGTTTAAAATTATATATTTTTGTGTTATACATTTGTGGCCTGATCTCCGGGTACCCTGTAAAAATATACCTTTTATTTGTGGTCCAATACCCAGGTAATAAAATGTACAAAAATATTGTTTACGAAGCAAGTAGATAAAATGTGGCCCAATTCTCGACCGTCGACCAAATTACGCTTAATGTTTATTGTTCTTTAATTTGTATTTATTCCTGCAATAAGTCACCAAAAATGTATTTGCTATAAAATTAATCACACATAACATTATCAGATTACATTATATGGTGAGATTTATAATTTTTTTTTTTTCTAACATGTGTTTTCTAATTTTTAATATTTTGACTATTATTTTCGGTTATTCAATATTTTATAAAGATTCGAATTGCATTGAGTATTTTTTAATTTAAAATACATGTCTTACGTACTGATATGATAAACATACGGTTTTTAATGTGTACCTATAAAATGATAATTGTGATAATTTATTCAATATTAAAAATAAATCATAACTAATCATTAATAAAAGAAAATATAGACACACCGCATACATATATTAATAAACTGAGCATTTCAACAGGTAGTATCTATACAAAACACAATAATATTGTTCATCAATTTATTAATTTATCTGTACGCATAACTGTTAATACACAGACACACACACATGCACACAAAGGTCAACTATAAGTATCTAATAAAAAATAAAAAGATAAATAATTAGGTACCTACTTCGAAAATGTATTATGAAAATTTCGAGTTTATTAATTAATTATAAAATAATATTTTATATTTAACCAGACTTCCGTATTACTGTAAAACAGTAAAACCATATTTAATATAAAGCATATTACGTAGTAAAGCTCTTAATAATAGATAAATATAATATTTGTACATTTTATTAGATTTTAACTTTTGTATGATACAAAACCGGTCATACAATGCGAACGTTTTATGATTAAGTAGGTATATTTATCTGAATTCTTAATAGCCAAATACAGTAGTTTTGGATTCTGAGCGAAACAGTTAAACGAGGAATATCTATTTAATATGATGTGTTTTTTTTTTTTCTATAAACGATATTTTGACCAAAAATCTCGCTCTGATCAACAACTTCACGGATGGATTCACAATAGAAAACGTTGTCTAGTTTAGTGTATTAGAGAAACGTTCACATTTATTTATATTTCAAAACGTAGAATTTAGGTATTTCTTTTATTATAATACACACAACTGTTTTTTTTCTAACATTAAAAAAATATTTCAGAAAAACACACGTCTATAATATAAATTAACTAATTCCTTTTATCACCAATGTCGATTTCCATTCAAATAAATTAACTTTTTTCATCATTTTAGTAATAAGTGTCTATAAGTCTGATCTAGGTTTAGTCAATGGTAGACTGGTCACGGGAGTTAGGTATATATATATCTCCCTGGGCCAGTAAATGGGCTAACGAGCCCAACGCTGTACCCGGGGACGAGTTGAATGTAAAATTTAAATTGTTTGCGTGGTATTTTTTTGTCAGGAAATATTTATTTCAGTCAATAAAATTAAATCACCCTTCCCCCCCCTCCGAAAAAAAACCAAATTATTTTTGAGTTTTGGTTTTGATTTAGCTGGTTAGGTCGGTAACTTTACGAAATACACGTGTATTATCGATTAATATGACGATCATTTCATATTTGAGTAATTATTGCCTACCTAGCACATATAAATTAATTTTTTAACCCGTGACAGAATTGGAAACCATTATACTTTTTTTATTAAATATCGCCAGTGAAACGTAGGTACATAATTTATAAACACAATTTAATATTTCGTTTTAATATGCCGATTAAAGGTATATAATTTTCAAAATAATGTCTATTCAACATTTTTATTTTTCAAATAATGTAGATTCAATGTTTGTTGATTCCAACTTAATCGTTTCTAAATTATATAGACTCAAAAAACGACTTTTCATAAATAGTAATTTAAAATATTTGAAATTTAAAATATATATGGCACCCTAATATAGTTTCTGTAAACGAATTGAATATTTTCTGTTTTTTTTTTTTTTTTTGTCATCTGC
The DNA here is from genome assembly GCA_902439185.1 of Cinara cedri. Lineage (NCBI taxonomy): Eukaryota > Metazoa > Arthropoda > Insecta > Hemiptera > Aphididae > Cinara > Cinara cedri. Next base: position 49,872 of record CABPRJ010001469.1, on the reverse strand, counting down.
AGTTTTTTAGTGGTTTGTGGCTTATATTTTGTTATATGAATTATAAAAGCACTTAAAGACGAACACGATCTAAACTGCGGTTCAGGGAACTACCTATAATACATAATATATTTATATGATAATTTACGACGTTGATTGCATAACAGTGCATGTTAGATACCCTATAAAAACAGACCTTCATATCAATGATAAAACTAGGAGGGCTGAAGAAGCCCTCCCCCAGGTTTCAAATTTGTCATTTAATACTTGCATAATATAATATAATCGTAAAATTATACGTGTGCACGTTTCATTGGCAAATTGATGGTATTGTGTTCAGCTGATAAATTGTAAAATGCTGCAATCGTTATTCTTCTCAATTTACGTTTTGTTCGTCTATTTTGCTTTAATTTTTTTCCTGATAAACACCTAGAATTTGTATTCTATCTTTAGCAAATTTATCTTGCATAATTATGTACATTTTGCAATATTTATTTATTATTATTTAATAGTGAAAGAAATAACCATTACTTATATTATCGAAATTATTATAATGATAAACAACACTCCGCCGAAAAAACCAGACGGATGCGTTTCGTGTTACGTCGTAAAATTACAAATTGGTATTATTACTATTATTTGTCCGTAGTCAATGCCGATCTATTAATGTCTTTGTTCATCCGGTCAACGACCGACGCCCTCGTGTGCAGTTCATACACGTGTCATTTTGTTGTTAATGAAACCCGAATGACCTTATGGCATGGCTGCCATGTTGCATGTGCATCGGGTCAACGCACTTAAACTGAAAGGGCGCACGTGCAAGCTTATTAATATTTATCAACACAATATTATACAAATAGGCAAATAGCAATTTGTTACCAATACCAATAAATCGAGTTGCATACATTGTATTGGTATGGTGTTTTTATGCTTAATTAATGTTTGATATTAGAGTGGGGATGCGCCGAACAGTATTTGTTTCCTCGTATTGTGTGAATACGCGGAATTCACCTAACACATAGTGTATTTTATACGCTTACTGTATTATTATAATATATGGTAGAATTTGCACGTGTTTTTAGTCACGAATATGTCCACTACTGGATTTGGTAAATCGAGTCCCGATTTATTGTTACTCACTACTGTTTAGTCTCTGTATGTTCACTTATACAAATTTCATATAAATTTCAAAAATGTCTTTAATATTTACACTTGAATTGAAGGATTTGATATTGTCGAGTATTAGTTAGTCATTTGTTACGCAATCGTAAAACTGCATATTTTTCGTACATCAGTCAGTCGACAATCTAGCTTTGAGATAGTTCTATTTTCCCAATAAATTCAAGATACATTTTAATAGAGTTGAAGAAATAAATTATCCAATATGAATGAAGTTAGATTGTTATTGTAACTTATAATAATAGGGGACCCTTCCCCAGTGGCTGAGCAACTGTACTAAAATAATATTATCACTCACTTTTTTTAAACATTCCCCCCCCCCCTCTTGAAGTATAATAGTAGGTATTACAGCGTATAATAATGTAATATACACAATTATTATAACAAAATACCTATAAATTACCAACCTAAAAAATCAATCAATTTTGTTTAAAAATACTATTATTATATTAAATGAAAGTCTAATATACATAGAGTGGTTCTCTTTTCTTTCTAAATTAAAGGGATGGACAATTAAATATTTGTAGGTACAAAAAACCGCTATAAATTAACGTTATACCTATTGAAAAGTACGTAATCAAAATTAAATTTTTTTTTATATACCGCGATAAATCGATAGTTAAATCATTCCAATAAACGCGTGCTAGGTAATGGCTGTAGATAATATGAGTATAATAATGTAGGTAACCTTGATGAATATTCGCTCGTACGCAATTGGCACATATTTGCACACGTCACGATTTATACCGGTTCTATATGACAAAACAGTGAAAGCAAAGAAAAAAGTAGAAACAAAAATAAAATGAAAATAAAAAAATACGGACATACTTCACACGACGAGCCGCTGTTGTAGGGGACAAGTTGGGAAGATAGGGAAGATATAAAGAGGAATTTAATGTATATCTGTGCGCAGTGATTAAATTTCGCAAACGAAAAACGATTCTGAACGGGATTCGGTTAAATATGTTTAAAAGGCCGTAATATTTACGAATTTCGTCAAAATTTGACATAAATCAAAATCCATATATAAAACAAAATATATTACATTAAACTCAACTTTTTCTAGTTGACCACTTTAAGTACAACTTATAATGAACCACACGTTGATTTTAAAAATAAGCGTTACATTTTAAAATCTAAACAAAATATCTGGTAGAAAGGTTGTTCATAGAAAAAGAAGACTGTAATATTTACGATTTTCAATCGCATCTTTAGAATATTGGTTGGAAATTTCAATTAGGAATGGACGTAGAATATTCGTCATCTTTTTATTTTATAAGTGTACGGACATTGGAGACCAATACAAATATGTTCAGTTTTAATTTCCTTCCATCCGCTATGTGCGTCGTTTAACCTTATTCAGTTCATCAGAAAATAATAAACATTGAACAGTCGACCAAATACGTGTTACTATGTTTAGTGATATATTATTTACAATCAGAAATAGCGGAATATAAAATAATATAATAATATTTGTTATTGGTTGACCGTCTCTGCGAGTGTTTCGATGTTAATATGTGTCCCAACCAAAATTATACGACCATGATGTGTTTTTTTTTTTTTTTCTAATGATAGGAATATTCATGAATATATTATCATAGCTGCCTCGGAAGTGCTGAGAACGAGTTTTTTTTTTTTTTTGTCGTAAACTATACGCATTATTTTTACATAGCCGTTTTTCACAGGCATTCTATACGACAGCAATACATTAACATAATAACATCGTATAAATTAAATTTTTATATTATCTATTCGTACATCCGTATAGGCACGGGTAATGCATTATTATAGGCTGCTCGGAGAATAAAAATAAAAAAACAAAATGAAAAATCACTGCACCATCCGTGTTCCGAAATGCTTTATTATGTTAATGCGTTTGTCGCTATTTATTTCAACATCGCTTTGTGGTCATCGACGCCCGTATATTATACATAAGTGCGGTGCATACACATGCCACTGACTAGGAGACCTGTTGCTTATCGCGATCGGTTGACCGGACGATCGAGAATACCTAAACGTATACCATAATAATAATAATAATAATAATAGATGTCCCGCACGGTATTACGCGTGCACAATATTGTACGAAAACGAAAAACCAATAAAAACGTATGTCCGTGTTCCCCAATAAGAACGCATCAATACATAGACAAACAATAAACATTATTAAAAATACAAATACAAATTTGAAAATAGGTCCAGTAGCTTTCGTGATTTTTGCGAAAGTTTTCTCTTGATATTATAATAATAAGATAAGATATTAGGACGAAACAAAATAATACCATAATTATTACAGCTGTTAGTTAAATGCACTAAAAAGGCTTAAAAAACAAAAAATTCAAATGTTCTAAAAGTTATCTAGAAATGCGATTTTAATTTCAAGAGTGCATCTCTTAGAGTCTAAAATTATAGTATTTTGAAAAACGAAAATAATATTATGATAACAGGTATCTAACATGTCTAATTGAATAAATCAACCATCCTATTATAAACTATACTTTCCATTATTCTCAAACATAAAATAATAAAAGTAATTTTAAAAAATTGATACTGCTCACTAAGAAAAAATTGATACTGCTCACTAAGACAAAATGTATTATTTTCAATTTTTTTTTTTTTTTTTTTTTCAATTT
>CABPRJ010001469.1:1722-46038 GCA_902439185.1 Cinara cedri | reverse complement strand
TTTTAATTTTTTTTTTTTTTTTTTTTTTGTTATCATTCAGTTAAAATTATTCGTTATTGAAATTTAGACAGAAAACTTTTATGTCTTTTCTGGATATGGTAAAATTTTTAAACTATTTTAGCTATTTTTGAGAGTTTTTTATATAATTTTTATTCGGTAGGTACTCTATGAATAAAATTGTTAGACCAAACAGAAATGCTTGAAAATTTAATAGGAGATCCATTATAAGTCATACTTTGTGTTCCAAAAAAAAAAATTGTAAAGGAGAATTTTTTTATAAGAATTTTAGTATCAAATTTTGACGAAAATCGTAATAATATTACGGTTTTTCAATATATGTATAATTTGACTCCGGTCAGAATCTTTTTTAGTTAACCGTTGCATCCAAATGAACATTAAATTCAACTCTATGTCCTAGTTTCCCAACTTCTCACCACAACAGTGGACCATCCATCGTGCGAAGTCTTTTTTTTATTGTTATTATTACTTTTTGCGTCCAAATGTACTCGTGTTTAAACGTCCGCGTCCATTTGTCCCTGTTCGTACATTATCATTGGCGTATAAACAGTGTTTCAAATTAAATTTAAAAAGAGAAGATAATTATTATTATAATATTATTATTTTTATTTTTTACTACACCTATCCATAAGTACTAATTTCTTTTAAAATAAATTATAAAAGTAACTAAAATATAAAGTGTGGAAGTGAATAATATTATTATTTTGTATTTTTGCATAGGATTATACTCTTTATGTACCTTCTATTAATTGTTTATTTTTAAAAAATTAATACAGAGCAAGGGTGAGAACAAGACAAAATTTTAATTTTGTCTAATATTAATTATCAAGTAGCATTTATAAATTTAACTAAAACTGACTTATGAGATTGCTTAAATGTGAGTTATCCGTCAATTGACTGAAAATTTATTAAAATGAAATAAGTACAAATTCCTAAAATTAGCTGTTTTTATGTAAGTTTTTAAAATTTATTTTTATAATATTTTATATAAATTAGTTATGTTGGTATCTGTTATCAAAATATGAAATAAATTAACTGAATCGTAAGCAAAGCAAGTGATTTTGAACTTAATAAATGGTTTTCTATACAGGTCCGTGAGCTTGGCTGACCTACAGTACTTAAATTATAGGTACGTCAATGCTGGAACAAAAGATATTATGGTGGTCGACTGCCACCTTTTTATTATTGCATTTTTGGCCATTGTAAAACGAACAGGTATTGTGTAAGTTAATTGAAAAAGCATACATTGTTGTAGAAACTTTATCGGCTTGGTCTGCAGAATCTAAAATTAAAATAAAATGATTGTCGTCGTCATTCGTCCGAAAGTAGCAACTTAAAATTGCGAATGTCTTTGATCATAAAGTAAAATTTCAAATTAGGATTCAAATTTGTATTTGCACAAAAAGAAGAAAAAAATAATAACATAATGCACGTCTTATAATGTTAACGTAAAAACTTAGAAATAATATAGGTACGTATTACCCAAAATTCGAATAAATATGTTATTATTTGAATAGTATATTGTATCCTCTACAGATAAAGCATTAAACATAACAAAAGCAGTTACATAATAAGAACGCTTGTAAAATTAATTATTAATTTCTGAAAAGATCCCATTACGTCATACTTGTACTTAGTCATAGGTATCTACTTGATATACGCTTGATATACTTGATATGTAATATTTATATATGTCTATTTTATAGATGGCGATATTTTAACACCCAAGGCATGGTGAAAACTATTTTTTGAAGCTTGTGTTTAAAATTGATGAGTTGACCGTGGATCCTAGGTGGTTAGAAATGTATTAAACTGTAGTAAGTGACAGTGAGTTTGAATTGTAAAAATGAATAACATTCATCACAGATTTATTTGTAAGAAGGGTGGTAAATATATAAACAATTGCTATGTGTGTCATAAAAAGTAAATAAATTTTCTACATAATCTTCAGGCCACTGATCTATAGTATGATTGCTCCATATATTTATTTACATAGTATAATTCTATAGCTAATGTAAGTGACATATTACGTTCATGTATCTACTTATATTTAAATAAAAAAGTTATAAAGATTACAATACAAATACAAGAAAAATAGGTATGCTCATTACACGCGAAACATAATGAGCTTGAAAGAAATATATTAAATAATATAGGCAGGTAGTAAGATATAATAAATTATGCATACCTACGATTACAATTGAAAACCTTAAAATACACGAAGATAAAAGTTATATAATATTTTGTTTGTAACTCACATTATGCAAAATTAGAAGTGATATTGACTACTGATGCATTCAAATTTTTTTTTTAAAAAAAAAAAAAATTCGTTTTTTGCATTTCTTTCTCCTACAATTTATTCACTGCTGTCGACGAATACATACAAATATTTTAGTTAGGAATTGACAAGTAAAGTTAAACTACAGTTAAACATTTATAATATAAACAATTTGTAAGGAAGTCATTAATATTATGTACCTATATAATAGGCACTTAAAATTTTGTCGCATAAGATTATTATTATTTTTCCATGGTATTCATGATGTTCGTCACACTTTTATACATGCCGACTACTAACGCAAAAATGGCAACCAAGACAATCGCCAAGTTACTGAGACAAAATATGACATATCGCCATTTGCCTTGTTTACGATAATGTTCATAGAAGGTCAACTGATTTATAATCGCCGGCAAAGCGACTCCGACCGTCGAGAGGCACAGTGTTCCAATCAAAGCTATCATATCTTCCAAGTTTGCGAAAATTCCAGCAAGGATAACTATAAATCAAAATCAAAATGGTATATTATACGATGGATGTGATTGGACGACACGACGTTGCAGGGTTTTATTTTATTTGGGTCGTTCTTAAGGTACCTATTTGGTTTATAACTATATTTCCATTTAAAGTCTAAAGTCTATAGGTAATGTAAATTCCCGAACAAAAGTCCGGCGAAAAAATTCTCTCAAAGAAATACTATGGAATAAAACATCAAGAATAAAAAACCAGGAATACCCGAATTTAATACGAATTTAATTATATACATATAATTATAAATATTAATATTAAATTATATTATAACTTTATGCCTACTGGAAAATAATAATATTATACTATACTTAGTATACTTTACTTTAATTAAAACAATTTCCCTTTAACATCAGTCTATGTTTAGGCAAATGTGTTGAAATATTTTGTTGTATTAAACTTAGCCAATATTTTTTTCTGTCGAAAATATGAGCGAAATTTTAAAATTAAAAACAAAAGCAAATTTAACATAAATTAAATAATAGTTTACGATGGAAATGTAGTGTGAAAAATAAATATAAGTGTAATGTTTTATGTACCTACATTTTAAGATATTTGTAGAAATTGTATAATTATTGCGTTTAAGATAAGATACCAAGGTAGATGATTAAATAATTTTGTTCATACAGTATTGGAATAATAAAAATAAATATTAAAATTTTTTACTGAACCTTTTTTTCATCAGAGTTTTAGATATAATACTGGATAATACTCACACGTGATTAGGACTGTTGACGTTCGGAGTATATGCATTCCAACATTCTTGTTTCTTGGACACGTACGGTCGAAAAATTTTTCGAAAATGTCATAACTTATTAGATTAGAAAGAGCATAGCAGATAAATATAGACAATGACAATATCAATTTGGTGATTTGAGCAGGTCTATATAAATACAAATTGTATAAGTGTACAATTTTTCGATGGACATGATGTTTTTATTAGTATGTACTTACATTTCTTCTGATGGTAAATCCAATGTGATTGATCCTTTTGTCTCTTCACCATATCTCAAATATCCGAAAAAACCAATAAACGCGTAGAGACCAGCGATTGGTATTAGAGAAACGTTGATGACTCCGAATTTGCTGCTAAACCTTTCTGGGTATTTCATATCGTTCAGAAGTGGCAAGATCTAACATATGTCAAATAAAACACATAACAATAATATAATATGTAACGTGTAACAAAAAATTTAACATGGTGACAAATGAAAATCACACTATTTACAATATCTTGGAAATATTAAAAGATTTTCGACATTTTCAGTGGGTATAAATTTTTAAATATATATATGTATCAAAAACAGAGTATACATTTTATAAAATTTAATTAGTATAGTAAAAAGCTGTTAAAATATAAGTACAATTGAGGTTTGAAAAATTGATTTTTTAACAAAAAAAAATTTTAGGATAACGAATATTTTTAACCGAATTACAACAAAAAAGCAAAATTTAAAGTAATAAAACCATTATTTCCTGAAGCTTTCTCATTCTTTCAACGTTTTTTGGTTTGTTCAATTAGTGAAAAAATTATAAAGAAAATCAAAAAATAACTTTATTACTCACTAAAAAGATTAAAAATGCAATAATGTCCTGCCATTTTTCGATTGGAGAAATAGTTCTGATATGAAATACAGTGTACAAATTTAAAATAATGAAACCATTATGAATTTGTCAGTTGTCATTTTTTGTCTGTTTCCAGTTATTCCTAATTATTATGCAAACCCCTTTTGAAAATCAATAAATGATCATATCAATAGGGGTATTTTAGATCTAGTTAGATGATCCTCCCCAATGCATAAACTAGATATAATTTCCTCTCAGATTAGGTACTTCACTAACACTTAATTACACGATAAATCGGAGCAAGTTTTCCGTTTGGAAAGCTGCTAACGGACAAAAAAAATAATAATAATAAAAAAAATGTCTGTCAAAAAAAAAAAAAAAAAAATGGAGGAGATTGCAATTTGAAATCCTTAAAAAATCCTGATACTAAACGTAACATATACATAAAATGTCATGTCCTTATATTCATTGGAGAAGATGGTCTTTTTTATTATTCAAATTTAAAATAAATATGCTTCACTCAAAAACACGCTGAAATTCATATTGAAATTCAGCGAAACTTTTATCACTTCTATCCGTCTATAATAAAACTCTAATCTCCCTAATTTAAACTTTGAAAGTTTGAACCCATTTATAGATATAAATATATATATATCAGCCATAATACCGTGTAAAAATCGAGGAAAATTTAAAAAAAAAAAAAATGAAGACAACCAACTGAAACGGTTGATAGATTATATTCTTATATTCTTAGAATTATAAGCAGATTGCCATATGAAAAATAAATAATAAATAAACGGAATATCCATATGATGTATCTGATTAAACTATATAACAGCTGGTGTTATCTGCAGAATAATTGATCGAAATAATCTTATAAAATGATAATTAAAATTAATTTTCGAAAAAAATATGGAGCATTATTATAGTTACTATTGTCACTGTGATTTCTGTACTTATTACCACCAGCGTTATAAAGGTGCATAAAGATATTTTTTAAAATATCTCTGTAATTATAAGGGGTAATTGGTAGAATAATCATCTAGATGAAGATAAAAGATAAATAAAAATTTAATTATCTAGATAAAAATAAATAGTCAACACATTTTTTAAGAAAACGAATAAAAAATAATAGTTAAATCCTTTGCTTATATAATATTATAAAACTAAAAGTAATACGATGTCTATCGAGTTTGGTAAATATTTCGAGCAAAATAATTCAATTATTATTAATCTCTGATACCTTAAGGTAAGAAAAAATTGTTTTTCATCTAGATAGGATAAAACTAATAAAAAAATACAAAAATACCTATCTAGACTAGATATACATAAAACACAACACTGCTTACCGCTCCTATGGCTTCCATCGCGAACAATACGGTGCCTAATGCTAGAGGTATGTTTGATGCCGTGCCGACTTTGTTTCGGTGCTCTAACGAAGGCATATCCCGGAAAATGTAATAGAAGATTATGGTGAAGCTTGCCATTGTTAGATACGTAACGATGGTTGAAAAGGGTGAAAGAACCTTAAAGTCCTTTAGCCAAATCGTCGACCACAGTGGGATTAATATAGCAAACATGCACATCCGGACATCCGTATTTCCATCAGTATAGACATCAACTACCTGAAAACGAACCGGATATTGACAATATAATAGTACCGCATATCCGCTTATCTATTGATAATAACCGTTATATTGTATAAAATAAATTTGCTTACCGCTTTAATGTTCTCAGATATAAAAACGATGTAAATACAATTACTCCCGAGTTGATACAACACTATAAGTGTATCGGTTACGAATCTATAAAAAAAAAAAAAAAAACACGAGCAAACGGTTTACCACCGTTATCATACACCGTAAATTTTAATATTTTATTTTTATATTTACGCCAAATCACAAGATCGTTACACGGTATTGTTACCTGGCCAGTTTTGCATATTTCCTGAAAAAAATTGGACCTTTTCTGAAGGCCGCTTCTACGGTTTCTGCATAGTTCAACCCCTTGTCATTTTGTTCGGTCTTGCTGAGTTCGGTTGACGAATTGGTCTATATAAAACGGAAAGGTCAAATATAGGAGTAACCATGTGTAACATAATTAAACGATAAAATATTATAAGGAATATGCGATGTGTCTTTCACTTACCAGTATATGTATTGTGTAGGTGCATATCGCACCTATCACTATAGTTCCGAGAATACCTACCATGTACCCCGCGTTTTTAAACGCGGAGGGCATAGCCAAAATTCCAGTACCCAAACTAGCCTTGACCAAGTGAAAAATGGATTGTGAAAAGCTATATAAGATAATGATACAAAAAATAAATCTTGTGATTCGATATTACAAAGCAGGTAATTATTTGGTACTCATTGTTTGTGGTACACCGTACACGTATACCAAAAACATCTATATACCCCCCCAAAGCTGATTGGTTTTCAAATAAAATATACGAGGTGATCAATCTATCGTAAGACACTCATTATCTGGGAAATTGTCAACTTTTTTCGAAATTTGTTTTAAAGAACATTTTATAAACAAGCTGTTCAAAAATTTAACATTTAAGAATGTACCACTATACTCTTCTCCTATCCAAAATTAAAAATGTATTATCTTGTCAACGGATTGATGGAATTAAAAATTTAAACACCAACATTTATTTTAACTACTACTCCTTCTATTTATCGAATTTTTAATATAGGTTGCCATTTGAATATCAAAAGTAAGTAGTCGTTTCACTCCAAAAATTAGGGTGACAAAAAATAAAAACATAAATGTAAAATTTAAGAGCTGTTTGTTTCTAAAATTTCTTACATAATAAATGTCGAAAAAAGTTAATATTTTCCGAGATAATGAATGTCTTATGACAGATTGATCAAGATATACTTACGTTGTCGAACGTTCTCTAGTATCTTTACAGTTGGATTCAATATCGATTACTGACGGTGCCATTTCCATATCTATCTTAGTATCTAAAAAAAAAAAAAATTAAAAAAATAATATTAATAATAATAACATACCAAATAATTATTTGTTAAAAAAATCTTATACTTTATAATAACGGATAACATACGTGATTATTTTATGTCTTAAATATCTATTACAGGTTAAAGGTGACCAAAAAGTGCTGCGCGGTGTGGTCAATGAAAACTAAAACTTATTAGAAATACTTAGTCTTAAACGCAAAACAAGTGATTTTAAACAATTGCCTTTAAAATGAAAAACTTAAATAAAAGTAAAAAATGATACTAGACGTATTTTTTTTTTTTTTAATAGTATAAATTAAGAAACAAAATTCAAATGACGACAAATAGAATCACAGTTAAGTTATTCACCTTTTTTCATCCGTCAATCGGTTGTTCGTCTGTAAGACTAACACGTAGGAATGAAAAAAGTCCATATTTATAAGGTGAATACAAATATCGTTTGGCAGGTCACTGAACAATAACCGATCATTTACGATAACTCAAATTAAATTTAGCTAACATTGTATGCAGCACTAATCCACTTTTAATAATAATTTATTCAGGTATAGCATATTGTTTAAGATAAGCCAGTACCTAATTTAGTATATAAACTTCACGTCATCACGTGTTCAACAGGTGCACATAATAATTAATTAAAAAATATCATTTTATGTGCGAGGAGCGCAAGAGATCACAAAATTCACTTTACCTCCTATGTGGAGGTAAAAAAATATAAAAATATACTTTGCATGATGAGTGGACGACTGTTGTAGGTGAGAAGTTGAGAAGGTAGGATATAAAAGGAATTTAATATATGTATATGTACGTAACGATTAATCTTTACTTACGAAAAACGATTCTGAGTGGAGTTCGGTTAAAAGACCGTAATATTTACGATTTTCCTCAAAATTTGATATTAAAATATTTATTAAAAAATTTATATATATATTACATGGCTTATATTAACCATAACAAATATAAGTTTCTGTTCAAATTTCAATTTTCTACAAATACCTTTAAATGAATGAAAATAAAATAATAAAACATTTTTTTCGGTTTTGCCCAATTATTATGAAAAATATTTGGAAAATCAAAAAACCGACATTTTTTTTTGTGAGCAACTAGATCCGAAATTCAACAAAATAAAATGTTTCGTAATTTTTTGATTAAAGAAAATTAATAGTAGAAAACATAAGTTACATAATTGTAAAATTGTGAAATCGTTACGCCCTAAATATTTATCCGTTTACCACTGTTTTTCCTGGTTTTTCCCACTTATTATGAAAACCCCTTAGAAAACCGAATGATAATGATTCTTTATCAACAATATATAATATGCGAAATTATAGTAAAATAATTAAATAGGTATTATATATTTTCTTTAATAATATTTGTTTAATGTACCGATTTTTCCTACACTTTTCCCATTTGTTGAGTAAACTCCTAGGAAATTCAATAAATTATCTCCATAAAGTATCTTCTCAGTAAGATATTTTCTTTCAGAAAAAGTGCTATTATTGTAAATCGGAGCAAAATTGCTAATAGAAAAATTGATCACAGGAATAAAAAGGCCGTTATATTTGTCAAGTAATATCTAATTTTTCGTATTTTTTCCCGTTTTTTCCGATTAGTTAATGAAAATCCTGGGAAAATTTAAAAATGACCTTCCTAATGTACCTCCCCAGTCAGATTTCCTTTTAAAAAAATTTGCGCGTAGATTAAAAAAACATTTTGTAAAAAAGCCTATGTTTTTATATTACTCTGCTTCAATCAGAATTTAAAATAATAAATAAACATTATTGTAAAAACAATAAATTTATAATAAAAAATACCAGAGTCCCTCTAAATTTGTTTCTACTGATTTGAACATTCTAATTATTGTTAAAAAATAATCAAAAATATTTACCTACGATTTACATAAATTTTAGCATAAGCACAAGTCATAGGTTTACAAATTACTATTAAGATTAACATAATATAGTTTGCATTAACTATTTTAGATTCTGAGTGAAGAGATGAAGCTCATAAGCTTTTTTTAAAGCGGTTTTAAAACGATTTTTTTTCTGTGTACAACTTTTTATGCCAGAAATCTTGCTCTCCATTTTTAAGTGTAGTACCTTTTCTAAAAGAAACTCGGTATGGGAAGGTTCTTTTAGGAGGTCATTTTTCGATTTTCTCAGTAGTTTTTTCAATGAATGGGAAATTCGGAAAAAACTACGGGAAAACCTTAGGAAAAACTGAAAAATAAGTACAATGTTCAACAAATACTTTTAAAGAAAATATATATTAGCTATATAAATATTTTACCATAATATGACATATAAATTTTTGATAAGGCAACTTGGGCAACTTCATATTTGCATATTTGCTTTTTTCGTTAGCAATGATTTATCGTTGCTTACAGGTATAGATTAAATTACCTATAAAAGTGACGGCACCAGTCCTTATTATCCTAAGATAGCTTTTTTAGATTCAACAACAACGATTAGATATATTACATCATAAAATTATCAAAAAAATACAATATTTTTCTACGACGGTTTTGTATTGAATATTACCACCAAACAATATATGTATATTAATAAAATAGACCAAGGAACATATAACACCATAATTTCCTCACGGGCATACCCCTGATGTGATGCATGTCCGTTAATTTTAAACGTAATACCTGTACACCTGTTTAATATAAAAATTATATAAAATAAATGTAAAGCATGCACGTATAATACGAATGTTTTTTGTTATTTTTTTTGTTAATTGTGTGAACATTTTAAGGTCAGTAAAACTAAGAGAAGGTATTAATTATAAGTATTGAACAATATATAAATTGATAATTCCATTTTATTATTTTTTTCTTTAAGTTTTCTATAATCAACACGATATTAAAATAAATTGTATGAACATTGAAACTCGGAGTTCATTAATATATACTTATATACAAAGAACAGTTTAATTAAGCATCGGCGTCCACTCACCTGCAAAAATTCTTAGTAAATATTATCTATTAATTATTTTATATTATTTACACTAAATTGTTTACAATATATTAGGTTTTATCATAGTTAGAAAAAATGAAATAAAATATTTACCACTAAACACAAATAGTTAGATGAAGACTTTATTAATTTATGGGTAAATTGTTATACCATTACCTGTGTAATGTTAGGGCTGTAAATTTGTAGTATTTTTTTCACTTTAAGTGCATTTTGCATTAGTTTTATATAATTCCATTAGTTATCACCTTTACACACTTATTTTTTATTTTACACTGGCTGTATATACGTCATATTTATGTTTTACAATTAATAATATCCACGCTGTATAATACATGCAAGTACAACGTAGGATTTTTCACGATACGATAAGTGTCTTAGGGTTGAATTTATCTAATTATGGCATATCAGTATAGTGAATTTCTAAAATAAATAGATTAATCTATAATATCTGTAATATTAATCTATAATCTTAATAGGTGGTTGTAAGCTATTAGACAATAGAAGCAATGTCGTTTTATACCTGTTCGGCATTTGCAAGTGTATACAGTAAAAGTAAAAGTACGTATAGTAAAAAACCCAAATAAAAACCTACTTTATCGTCAAATTTGTGAAAGTACATCAATGAATATAGAGCAGATATTTTTTCTACTAATAATAAAATATTATGCTGCAAAATATGTGGCATAGAAGTTTCAGCTGAAAAATAATGTATTGTAAAATAGCACATTGGAAGACAAGCATATTATAAGTGTCGAACTTGAAAAAATTATAAATAAAACGATAATTTCTTCAATTTTTTAAAAAAGTGATTTTCTGAGTATTTAAAAAAACAATTTAAGTGCATTTTTGAGATTTTAAATTTCTTTTTTTAAGGTTTCTTTACTGCATTAAATTCACAGTCCTAATAAAAATGACGAGTAGTTATTCGTAATTTAAATAACTTACAATTATAATTAAATATGGTTATTTAGTTAGATTAAAATTTAGTCGGTGAAAATACCAAATTAGTTACTTAGTTAAATAAAACTAATAAGATTTAAAAAAGAAAAAAGAAAAACATATTATTTCTTTACAGTAAATTTTAGATTTTAAGCGTAGCGAGGAACGTATTAGTTTTAATATGATTTTATTTCCGTCTTCGTTTTTTTTTTTTTGTCTAAACAACTTTTCGATCAAATGTCTCGCTCTAATTGAAAAATGAGAAAAGTTCTATTTTGATGTATTTTAGATCTGGTTTGTTCATTTAACAGGTAACTTTTTGATTTTTTAAGGGTACTACAACTTTAGTGATTTCATTGGTTTTAATTTGTAAGCATTATGTTTTCTACCAGAAATATAGGTATAATCGAAAAAAAACAAAAGATATTTTTTGGTTGCATTTTTAATCTATTTGGTTAGTAAGAAAGTCATTTTAGCATACATTTTCGATTTTGTTTATTTGTTGTAATTCAGTTAAAAATATTCTTAGATACCAAAAATTTTGAAAGACAATTATTAAAGAAAACAATAATAATTGGACTTTCTAAACGGGGTAAAATGTTCATTTTATTTTTGCGGTTATTTAGGTATTTATTGTTTGTATTTTTTTTAGTATTTTACTAGTTTTTTTTTTTTTATAATCATTTTAAGATCCAATTTTCATAAAAGTTATAAACATTGCGGCATTTCGAAATATCTATAAATGGACTTCGCTGAGGATCATTTTTCGTTAATAATGGTTTATTGTTGCTTATAGATGTAAATTAAGTAAATCTATGTATCCTACCTTTTCCACTTCCCATCTACAACAGTAACGCACAAATTGTAATAAAAATAAGGTCAATTATCATGTTTTTATAGGGGGAAGATTTTTCGTAGAAAATTGGATCACAGATAAAAAAAATATTCATAATAGTACAACCTATATATTCTTGGCTCCATTTAGAATTTAAAACATAAGACTGCGTAAGAGCAGGGGCAGACTGACCCACCAGAACATCCGGACTTACCCAGTGGGTCTTATATTGACGAAAATGAACCGATGAAAAATATTGTTATTGGCTATTGACATGAATTTTCAACATTAATAAAAAAAATAAAAAATAAAAAAATTTATTTTTCAATTAAATCTAGTTTAAATCATAATAAATTATTATTGTATTCCCAATCTAATTTATTCATAAGCAGAGTCACGCGGCGAAATTATCTACTGACCACCATCATAAGTGTTTATCTTGGAATTTAAAAATTATGTTTCTGTTTGACTCACAGCTGCTACCAATACACCTAAATAGAAGCTCCTATATGTTTATTATAGTACTCAGTTCTCAAACACTGAAGTTACAGTGAAATTTTGTTTAACTTTAATCACTGTATTCTGTTTTTAGCTTTCCGTTGTCACTTTGCATGTACATAGTATTACGTATCAATCTATTTGGATTTAAATTCTGTAATTTTGGCATGTACATTCTTTCATATTATAATTACTACTGAATATTTAATTAAAATGTATAAATACATTACAATCATGTACATTTCCACGGATCTCCCAATTTTAAAATATGACATTTTTCTTGGCCCAATTGATAGTATTTTTTTTCACTGTAGGGGCTGGAGAAATGGTCAAAATTGCCAATCTTAACAATTTCTTCAATTTTTTTTATCCAATTGTTAGTACTTATGCCATTTATAAATATATATATTAGATAAAAGTACCTAACCTAATCTATAACGTACACTGTATGGGTAGCGATATTTAAGTAGACATATTTGAATACATTTTTCATAATTAATCGAATAAAAATCAATTCCAATTATTTTTTAAATATTGACAATTATTCGAAAATAGACCAGGAAAGGAGATATAAGCACAAGAGTGCGCACGGGGGAGGCAGGAGATGCAACAGCCTACCCTGAGAGATTTTCTACCAAAATATATTTTAAAAAAATATGTTGGATATACATTTTTTTTTTTTAAATATTAAACTCTAAGCTACCCTTAATTTAATGCATTTGTACAAAAAGGAAAGGGGCTTTAAAGGATATAGACGCCCTTTCCGAGTACTCAACCAAACTCCCTAAATAAATTTCCCATCAAGTAAATACTAAGTATACATAATCAATACTATTGGGGCTTAACGCTAAGCTACCTCTAAAATATTAGCATATTTTTTGCTAAAGATTTTTGTGTAAGCTTTAATTTTCAAAATCATTGTTTCCCCCGCCAAGAAGACTTCCGCACGCTTATAGGTATAAATACCGGAAAGCAGAAACAATTCTTTATTAAATAAATTTAACAAAATGCATTTATTTTACGAACCGAGAACACAATATTATAATAAACATACATACCTAATTTAATTGAATTATAATAATAGAAATTGAATTTTCTTTTACATTTTTACCTTAAGATTTATTAGTTTATTTATAATATTATTCACACAATTTATGCAATTAATACCACAATAATAAAATTTGACTCGTATAAACAATATACAATTTATTTTTTACAAGGACCCAATTTACCTACTACCTGTTTTTTTTCTCGGGACCCAATTTCCCAATCCCGAAATTTTCAAGACGGGCAGATAGGCAAAATTAAAAGCTTATTAAATTTCTTTGTTTTTTATAAAAATATATGGAAACTAATTGTATAAATAAAATAAAGAAAGGTCGGTGAAAATAATACAAATCAATGTGACTTCCGGGACTTCGTGTTTAAACTCTATAAACCTACGAAATACAAAGTCACCAATCACTATATTTTTACCGCCTAAGCGTAGGTATATTTTACAAAACGGCAAATAACGTACCGACAGCAGAATTACACTATTAGAGGTGAACAGGAGTTGCTATTTTTTCCGTCTTAACTCTTGGATCAATAAAAGTCCACTACAATAATATAATAATGATTTTTTATATTAAATAATGCTTTAACGGATATAATTACAGATAAATAAAATGCATTATTTTTCATATCATGCAGATATAATTTACTATATTATTACAGCTTGGTTTACTAAGTTAATTTTAAATAAAAAAAATAAAGAATTTCAATCATAATAATTCAAGAATTATATAAGTATGGATCGAGTGAAAAACGACATCTGTAGTGTGAAAATGTAGTTTTCGGATGGAGAAATAGCAACGAATAATAATGTATTAATTATCATTGAAAGTTATTTTTAGTTTTACTGTTGTACTATGTAAATTATTCAACGATGTAAAACTTACAAAAACCAAAAATATGATAAATTTAACACCTAAAAATGATATTTATTTTTTAATTTAAAATTTTTTTTATACAGGGTACAATTTCGCATGATGGATGTACCAATGTTATAGATGAGAAGTTGGGAAGGTAAGATATTGAGAAAAAATTAACGCACATCTGCACTTAAGCAAATCTAAGCATTGTCAACAAAAACAATTCTAAGAGGAGCGCGTTTAATAGCATTGCTCAGGAGCGTCTTCGTGTCAATTCCATGAGGGGACGAACAATATTTACCATTAATACCAGCATTTTGGTCAACAAAAACTTACAACCTTTAAGTATGATGTCATTTGAACTTATATTAACTTAGAAAACTGTAGATGTATTGTATAAATGCAGTAAAACAGTACAATTTAAAAGTTAAATTAATTTTTTTTACATTAAATAAATAATAATTAAAATAATGATAATAATAATAATACAAATAATAATAATGTATAAAAGTTAGATGACTCAGTCCAAAATATTTTTATTTTAAGCAGCGTTTTGCAAGCGGTTTTTCAATAATATTCTCTATATTAATGTTTTCATTTAGATGAATATTTAAAAATGATAAGCCAGTTAGCATTTGCTCAACATTTTTTTTTTTTTACCACAAAGCACTTCTCACGTATAACAGTGACTTAACTATTGCGCAAAATATGTTTTTTTTTTTTTTGTAATAATTGAATCGAATAAAAATCAATTGAAGTATAAGATAGAGTATTGCATATGAATCAAGATAGTTTTTTTTTTTAGATTTTCAACGATTTTAATTAATTTTTATGTATGATTCGACTTAATTATTTTTATCTTAATATTAACTGGCTCTACACAATGTTTAAAATGTAATTATAAAAAAAAACGTTTACATAAAACACTGACCTGGATGAGATTTTTCTTCCATATCCGGTTTGGTCGGCATTTCAGGTACACTGATTTGCTATACCTGTACAGACATTCAGCGGGATACAGATGATGTACAAGGATGAAACTACTCGCGCTGTCATCATTGGGGGTTGACGAGGGCGCACTCGTCGCGGGACCAGCGCTGGTGGCGTATCTCGAGCGGACAAAATTCAAACTTTTGCACATATACCTTATATATACTTTATATTATTATAAGGTGCTATACTACACCTACAGTGAAAGATTAAAGAGTTGGGTGGAGGGCATGATTGGATCTTATATCTATTTACGGTCTGGCACTAATCATAGACTTAGGCATGGTTCTAGTGTGCTAGAGTCTAGTATAATTGACTTGAATTTTTCCCAACCTGGGGGTCATCGACTAATTATTTAAGTTCACCAAAAATATAAAATATGAAGTAGCCACGTATAAAATATATATTTAAGGGTTGTTAAAAAATTAAATATTCATATAGGAAGTCGTGGCAGTAAAAAGGTTACGAAACATTGTGCCAGACTATAATTTCTTCGAAATGTGTAGTTTTTTAATCTGAATTTATTGATTTCAACATCAATCAGATTTAATGTAAAAATCATACACAAATTTAAAACAAATTTGACGATTTTTAGTAACGTTGATAAGTTAGAAATTGTGAATATATATTAGTATGTACATTTACCATAATAAATAAAATATTTTTTTTATTAACTTGGATGGTTCTTGCTCTTAGACACTTGAAAATCCATTATGCTCTGTTGTGGTAATACATGCGGATGGTATATAGATACATGTCTTATAAGCATTAATCAAATAATTTAGAATGTAGAATCCCGTCGCGAAAAGGTATTATTAATTATTAAAAAAAGGGGAGGGTGTCCTTATTTTTTGGTTTTTATCGTAACTACACATATTTTCCGCAAAATGTTAACTACATTATCAATACCATAATTGTGTTATGTTTATCATTTTAAATTATTATAACTTATAACTACATACATTTTATGATATGGAAGGGAATCACCGAGTTAAATAAATAAAGCTAAATATAACGATTAGTCTTAAACTTTCGATAAATAGTGCGGTTCTAAACGATGGACTCTTTAAGAACACCTACTAAACAATAGGGAAAACATCTGTGGAAATTACTTACAGAAAGCCTTTTGGACGACGCCATTATTTTTTAATTTTTGTTTCTTAACCTTCAGTTTAGTTCAAAAGTATAAAAAAAGTAATTTATGTTAAATTTTGCCGTGACCCTATTCACGTGTCATTCATATTTTATACTCTGTTCTTTTTGTGTGTCTATAAACAACCTTTTAATTAGAAATCTCTTACACAAATCATATTTTTTTTCGTGTCATACATGTAGACAAATAGGGATGAGTTGTGAACACTGTGCTGGAAGTAACATCATATTGGCGCACACGCCCAAATAACCATAATGTCTACACATATCATCAACATCAGGTAGGTAGGTATAGACAATTTTATTGTCTCAAAATTGAGCGTATATTATTAAATTATGTTTTGTTGTAAACATAAAACCCGTAACAATAATTACCGTAATCTCAACGGCGTAATGCAACAGGACGCTAAATGACTGTTAATATAGGTACCACTTAGTGAGTAAGTAGTTAACTACCATCAGTTTAAATATCACGAGGAAAAGATTTTCATAAATTTGCAATAAAATAATATTTGAAATCGTCTTTTCGACCCAGTACCCATGATCTGATAAATATATTTGTAAAAAATAGTATGTATAGCTGATAGAAATATGATTGAGAACGGTCAATATTGTGAATACTTTTTTGACTTTGAACTGCTCAAATTTTACAATTCCACATATTATTGACAGATATTGGAATCGACATTGGGATTTTTTAACAAATGGATAAAACAAATAATACAAGTAGGTTAGTATTTCATTATTATAGTTTACCAAACACAGTAGTATACAGCCCTGTAAGTATAATAATATTATATAACGTATCCATAAATTATAAAATTTAATTAAATTCTTGATCCGGAAATGCGAAAACCCAAAAATATTATACAATATTATTCTTACCTACTATATTTGCATTATTTTCGTTTCGTTTTACGGTGAAAATATGTATTACGTTTACAGTTTAAAGTAGTAACGAAATTTAATTTATAAAATATTATATTAAATCTACAACGGTGAAACTGAAGAAGGTATTTCGATAGAAATGAAAATATAATATTGTATTTTTAATAAAACCATCATACGAGGCCCTCAATAGTCCTAAATAAATAAACGGATGTACTGATCTTCCTCTTGTCATTACACCATGTAATAAACATTAAAAAAGTAGTTTATTAATATAGCCACCATACAGCCCATTTATTATGAGTGTACTTTGTAAATACCACAACGGACATAAAAAAAACTCTTCTAATAAAGACTTTTAAACCGTATTTTAGACCGTGAATAAAGCGAAAAATTTATTGGTTTTACTAAGATGTTTATTTTTTTTTTATTATTTTTTTTTTTTTATTGCGTATAAAAATTCTACCAAAAATCTTACTCAGATATATACGCGTGGCACCATTCCTGAAAGGAAATGTTGTGCAGATGGTGCTTTTAAGAGGTCATTCTTTATTTTTCAAAGTTTTCCAAATTTATAAATAATTTTATTTTTATAGTTACTTTTTATAAACATGGTAAATTTTCAAAAATTTAAACCATTTTTGAGCTATTTATAGACATTTTAATTTTGCGATATTTTTACATAATTTTTATTCGAGAGATACTCAATGGTAAAATTGCTAGAGTTCACTGAAATGCTTCAAAATTTAACAAAATGTTCATTAAGAGTCTTACTTTGTAGTCAAAAAAGAAAATTTGAGTTTAATGTAGTTTTTTTTTTTTTTATAAAGAAATTTTAATATCAAACATTCAAGAAAATCATTGAGTAAAAAATTATATGGAAAAAATTTAATTTTTCAATTTTTTTTTTTTTTTTTGAACACATGTATATTGCCGATGTAGAACGATGGTGAAGTCAGAATTGAGCGGACTTTCTAATATTCGAAATTATAGCTTTTTGAAGTTCTTATATTATGCAGATATTATATGTTATGTTAAATAACTAAACATTTTCATCATTATAGTATGTTTGTTGTAAGCTAATGGTTAAACATGCCTATTATCATTATAGGGGTCCCAGCTGGACCCCGGGTCTCAAACGAAATTGTTTACATTTTTTTTTCCTTTTTACCTAAAAAGAAAAAACAATTGCATTTTGGATGTACCTATAGACCCAGGTCATCGTTCGCCCGGACTATTTTAAATTGTAAAATAACACTCAATTTGTTGTGCAATCTTTTTTACCAAAAATCTTGTTCCAATGTATCAAGTGCAGCTAATTTTCCTGAATGGAAATTTTATCTCCATGACAATTTGAGGAGGTAATTTTTTTGATTTTTTTCAATAGTTTTCCTAGAAAACGTGAAAAACCAGAAAAAATTTATTCAATATCACTATTTAGTATTCTGTTTAAATTGCACACACGGTTTGAGAGGCCAAAGCTAAACAAATTGATGATGAGACTATGAAAGATCGTTATTAATTATTATTATTTCTGACTGAAACAATAGGGCGTAAATATTTTTACATATTTTTGGGACTATTCTGAGACATATTTTGGGACTGACTATGAAATTCGTCCCGAAATACCTTTTTAACATAATTACATTCCGGGTATTATTTGTATGCATGTAAATTGCGTACATTAAATGGTAATAAAATGTTTTTTAGTTTTTAAATATTGAAACTCAAATATGAATATGTTTTGTTATTAATAAAATATCTGGAAGTTAAACTTTCAATATCACTCATTTTCAGCTCTGTATAAAAAATGTTAGAAATGTCTGGCTTTTTTTATAATAGATACAATATTTTCCATCGAAATAATTTAATATTTTTTAATACAGTTTTTATTCGTGAATAAAGAATATAGTGATATTTTAGGTATAGGTATACATATATATATAATATATAGGAATAGTAGGTATATAAACCACGTACCTAACACGTGATACTTGACTTTTTGTATAAATGAAAAACCTGCTGCGGAAAAAATACATTTTTTTTTCATCATCGTACATTAATAATTTATTATCGATCAACTAATTATAATAATGTTATAGAGGTGCCTATCATCTTTAGAATACTGTAACCAATAATTTTCAGATGATGAAATGTTTATAATTTAATTACGTAGGTAGGTATACGCCGAAAGAGGAAATGTTTTTTTTTCGTATAATATAAATTGAATTTCAAAAGGTCTTCGGGGACTATGCTAATATTTTTTTTATTTAGGACAAAAATATGCTACACCTAACTTTTAAAAGTTGATTGACGTAGTCGCAAAATAAAATAATCGTATTACTTGCCATGAGCTATATTTAAAGAAGCGATATTATATTATCATTGGAAAATATAAATTTTTACGATCCACTTCAAACTTAATTTATAATAGTATATACTACATAACGAAATAATATATAATCTATATATTCAGTAGCGTATTTAGGATTTTGCCAATAATGGAGATATGTAATTAGAAAATTTTACTTCATTATGAAAAACAGTAACCAGTCTGAAAAAAACATCAATTTTTAATTTATACAATTATGAAAGTAAAATAATTTTTAATTCTTTATACGTAGACCGGGTATTTCACCGAGATATCTGACAAATGCCATAACAATCTTGCAATAACAATGATTGGTCTATATTTAAAGTTTTTTTCTCTTAATAGGTAATAAATAGAGCCGGGCATTTTAATTTAAAATTTTTTTTATGACTAAAAATAAAAAATAAGATTTTTAGTGAAATTCGAGTAAACATATTTGGAAATTTGAAAATGCTGTATAGTCATTACGTTTTTTGTCGGGATTTAAACAATTTTATAAATGATTTTTATTATCTTCAAAAATTCTTGGAAACTTAACATTTCAATATGAATATATATCTGTAACACTAAAATATGGTTTCAATATATATTTATAAAATAGGTACATTGAATTTTGTAAAAACAATCTCTGTTTTTAATTTAGTTTTTTTATTTTTAGTTTTCAAAAACAACTTAAAAATAAAATATAGAGGTATCATATTATGAGGCTCTTGTAAAGACATAAAGACAAAAAACTTAAACATACCGAACAGAATAAAGATTATTGCATTTGTCAGATCTCCATGAATGCGGGTGAGTGTACAAGGGGGATAGTAGTTCACCCCCCCCCTCCGCCCCCTTTAATTTCATGAAAATTATGATGAAAGTAGGTTTTTTAATAGTCTCAAAAGTAGTCTCTGTCAATGAGAAAGATAAATAGAGTTTTGGTTTTATTTTTATTTTATTACTAGATAGTAGGTCTAATGTTTTGTGATTTTCCTGCTTTAAGAAAATTATAAACAATAAAGTGATATTGAATAATCTGTATTATCATCTCAATAATATGAATTACAGTATACTCGGACTTCAATAAAAAATATTAAATGTAAAATTTAGTAATAGAGCACTTAAAAGGCTAAAAATGAATGTTGTAAAATATTGAAATTTTTAATGAAAATTAAATAATCCTACAGTTGAAAGTATGTAAACTTCTTTGTTATAAGAGCATGAAAGTGTACAACCTTAAACACCCCCCCCACCGCAAATATTTTTTCGTAATCACACGTGTGTCACCATGTATAATACGCAGAAACATCGGCACATGGCACACGTGCCTAAAACTGCATCCAATGGTAATATACGTCATAGGTCATTCACATCATCGTGTCTTAGATTGTTTTTTCATTCGGTAATATTCGCTTACATTATATATGTGAAATCCTTTTCAATTTTATAGAATACATATAGAAATTATTATTTTATCTATGTACAGCCGACGTTTTCTAAAGAAATAATATTCGAACTATATTTTACTAATTACATTAACTGTTAATTATTAGACCGCATTAATTTTTCTAATGGAGACTACCTGCGTATAATTATGTAGTAATTGTGTAATATATTACATTCCTAATCACAAAACGTTGTTTAAACGCTAACAAAGACATATAAGGTGAAATATAATTATCAGAAATGAATAATGATGTCGAAACAATCCAACTCATCTTCGTTCTCTCAAACGACCTGTAGTGTCCTCTAGATGTAATTTTAATATTCAAAAATATCGTTTTTATCATTATTTATACCAACAAGTGGCCGACCTGTGCAGCAGCATCAGAATTAATTAAATATAATGATTCGTTGTTGTTTTTTTTTTTTTTTCTGTATTTCCAACAAGATGATTTCCGAATAGGTAAAAACTATACAGGGACCCACAAATACATATCCATAAACATTATCAATTAACGAAAAATGTTGGTTTGTGTATATACTAGGTTTGCCAAAGACCAACCCGAAAATTAGTCTGATTACTTGTCTGGATTATATCCGCTCTACATATGTGTAATAAAATCCAAGCTTTATTTTATAACTTGTTTAATATAATTTAAATTTTATTAAATACAATCACTTATTTATAATAAAATAATCACATTAATAATACAATAGCAATAAGTTACGTATAAATTTAAAAAAAAATAGACCCAGATTGTGTTCCCTTATAAGATGAACTACATACATATACGCCGTATAAACTTAACGTTTAGTTGAAAAATCATTTTAAAAAAAATAACACTCATTATCATTTCAAACATTCAACCCAATAGGTTTTAAGGTATTATTAAAAATAATCTAAAAACAACTAACCTAACCTACCTCTTTATGGTATAAGTACGCACTAAAGCCTAAAAGAAAAATTCTTCTGGTTACATTGAAAGAAACGGTGTGAGGTGAAGTCTCTCACGTCCCACGGTCCTATTTTAAATGTTTAGATGGGTAGGTAAATCTACCGGGGCGATTAAAAAAAAATACATTTTTTTTTATGATTATGCTATGAGTATAATGAGTTGATACTGAGTTGCGGTCGGAATTATAACAGGTAAAAATAAATCCGAGTTGCGGTCAATTTCAAAACAGGTAAAAAAAAATCTCAGTTGTTGTCGGATTATTTTAATCAGGTGTGTTTTTGAATCATAGTATACACAAATTTGTATAAGTTACATTTAAAATACATTATTATTAATTATTATGACGGATACACATTATAATATAATTAAAATAAATACAAATAAGATAATAATAAAAATAATATACCTAGATATTTTTAGTTATTATCGTGAATAACTGAGTCATATTTGTATGATAAACATTTTATAAATCTCAGCGAATTTGCAGGAAAAAACCTGCAAATTCATTGCTTAAAGATAATATAATTGCGTATTATGATTATTTCTATAATGGACGTGCATAGCGGCGGGGGTTGGGAAAGTAGCCCACGCACTGGCCGCTATAACTACAGGGGCGTTATTGAACATTTTAAAAGGTTTGTAATTCAATATTTGAATAGTTTTACAATAACTGTTTGAGTGAACGCCTAACAGATAAGCTGAGTTTTTTTTTTTTGCTTATTGGTAAATTTTGGCACGGCACTGATTTCTATACTTAGAAGTGGTGGCTAGTCTTCTACTATATCAGGTAAATAATTTAGAAATTTAAGGAGTTCTTAGGAGAAGTATGCATTTAAAATATCCCTGACGAATCGATCTAGAGAAAAATTATACAACTAATTAATTATAATCAAAATTTATAAAATAAAAAATACAAAATCATTAACTTAAATTATAAAATAAAGTATAAATAAAACATTAATAATTAATAAGCATGTTTCGCGTATAATATTTCATTATTTGATACAAAAAACCATATTTAATAAAATGTTCATGCATATATATGCTGAATACATTAATATATGAGCTCAAATAATTAGTCAGACTCAAATTTAGTGTTGAAATTCTCTATCTGCTTTGTTACCTGTATAAATATAGGCTTAAATTGATAATATTTTGTCAAGATATTAGAGTATAGGTTTAAGTCAAAAAAAATCTATATTTTATCGTATTGTAAATACGCAACTAATCATAGTGGTAGTGACCTACCTTTTATATGTCTTTTAAGTTCTTTTTTTTCTAACGATACATAAATATATTATAATAATATTATGCACATGGTGTTTAACTTGAAGGAGACAGTTCCCGGTGAATATCCGTTCTTTGTAAACAAATATGTATACCCTCTTCTATTTTTACTAGGCTGCACATGCAAAACGAAGGGTTTAAAATATGTGTTTCTGTTTTAATTTTGTGTATCACCCCTAAGTACATTCGGCCGGGTCTTTTACATTTCCATATTTTTTTGTTCATATAATAATATTGTTGTATTGCTTATGTAAATATGGTTGAAAACTATTTTTTTTTTTATTTTAAGGCGGACAATACACTGTATACTTTGCACAGTGGATGTGCCAACGTTAAAGGTGAGAACTTGAGTAGGTAGTATGTATATAGAGGGTATAATTAAATTTATATCTTTACGCAATTAACGGTAAATCGTTGCTAACTAAAAACGATTCTGAGCGAAATTCGATGAAACTCATGTTGTGATTAACCTAAATTGAAAATTGAATTTATTTGTTACTACAATAAATAAATAAATACTTGAATACCCAATAATTGAAAGAACTACAAGGGTGTCAACCCATGACTTACCCAATGCGCTAAATAAAAAAATAGTTGCCAGAAACCGCTGTAAAATTTAATGACCAAAGCAAAATTTCAGGTAGAAAAATTGTCCAGACAGAACAAATAAACATACATAATAGTTAAAATAATACATTCCTTGCTGGCCTCAGAATCTAAAAACTTATCGATGTTACATTTTTAGACTTTCGGTGTTTACCGTGATTTGTATAAACTGGCCAAATTTTAGTAAATCTATCAGGTCACTATGAGATTTATAGATTTTATGGTTCAACATTTT
Source organism: Cinara cedri (assembly GCA_902439185.1). Classification (NCBI taxonomy): domain Eukaryota; kingdom Metazoa; phylum Arthropoda; class Insecta; order Hemiptera; family Aphididae; genus Cinara; species Cinara cedri. Next base: position 21,585 of record CABPRJ010001469.1, on the reverse strand, counting down.
AAGATAATAAAATTTTGGATTATAAAATGTACAAATTTAGTGGGTAAATACTCAAAATATTTTATGAAAAACGCTACCTACCTATACAAATCGAAGAACAATTAATGTTTTTAAAATAATAAATAAGTGGTTGACCCCAAATAGTTGGGTTGAAGAGGATGGATAAGAAGAATAAATTTAGATCTAAACTATTAGTAAAAAACTATTAAACTATATAGAACAGTGATTCCTTTTTTTACGACTACACTCTAATTTACACCCATACAAATGGTAACATGTTAAACAATTAGTGCATTTTTGAAAAAATTAATATTTATAACCTTATCATAATCTTAATTGTAGTTTTAAATTTCATGTTGTAACGCCATAATAATGTCAAATATTTATATTTTGAACAGGTGCAATATAATTTTATTAATATTAAAATAATATAAAAAATTAAATTATAGATAAACATACTCTATTTTACATTATATTTACTGATTAGGCATATGTGTAGATAATATTTTAAGGAGTGCAGTTTTATTTTGGTGTTGAAATTTTTAATTTCCGTCAACCGTTGATGAGCCATTTCACATCGGAGCAAGTTTTTTTTTCCGATAAGTTGTTTTCAGACAGAAAACAGAGCGTTTCGTTCCAAATCTTAAACACTAAAAATCATTATATTCAGTGATGTAGCCATATTTTTGAAATGGAAAGAGGGGCAAAGACAAAACATTTAAAAAAAATACTGAACAATAATAAATAATAGTTTAATGATATTATAATTCTCTTTCAATTGCCCGTTGTATTTATGTATATGACGTATAATTAATAATTTGTAATATGTAACTCTCTACTTCCATCACAAGCTCCACTTAAAAGAAGTAAATATATTAATACAAAAGTAAGTAATATGGTATTGTTTGATATTATAGAGGAAAAAAAAAAGGTTTGACGAAGTAATACTTATTAAAACGACGAACTCACATATCTAAATATAATTTATCATACCTTAAATCGTGAACAAAACATCTCGGCACGATAAGTAATAACAATAGTTTCAAACGCCTAATTTACCATTGAAATACATACACGATTGCTCAAATTTTATAAATACAGAGGAAGTTTTAGCTCCTAAGTGGAGCGAAGCTTATGGTTTTACAATGATGGTTTTTATTTTTTTTTTGTCAGTGAATTACTTTTCTACCAGAAATCTTGCTCCAATTTACAAGTGTAACACTTATCCTGATAGAAAATCTGACTGGAGAGGTACTTTAAGGAGGTTATTTATTTATTTTTCCCAAAATATCGGAAAAACCAGGAAAAACATGGACAAATGTAGGAAAACGGGAAAATAAGTACAATATTAAAAAAATATTATTAAAGAAAATATTTTATGTCTATGTCGTTATTTTACTATAAATTACATATATTTTGTTTACGAAGTAATACTGTAAACTGAACTCTGCTCAGAATCGTTTATCGTTAGCAATGGTTTATCTTTGCTTATAGATATACATAAAATTTCACTTCTACTACTTTCCCAACAGTGGCTCACCAACGTGCGAAGTTGTCCAGCTTTTATTAAATTTATTTTATTGAAATAATTAAATAATAATACAAAATGATTCTGAAACTTCTAATTATAATATAACAATAACAATATAGATATTAGAAAGTAGAGAATATTTAATTCTACAAGTAATCTCCTTCAAAATTATAAATTGCCTATTATTGGTAAGTTTCGGTTTGATTAGATTTATTAATCTAAAAAAAAAAAACCGGGAAAATGTACGAAATATGGGTATTGATTAAAAAATATTATGTATTAATATACCGTAATATTACCTTTTTTTTATAATTTCGTTTTTGTTTAAATCTAATTTGCATTTAATTTATTAAAATATTGTATTACGAGTACATAATTGCCAACTTGTTATTATAACTTAATTCATAACTTACGAGTACATTAGATTTTACAAGTTTTATAATTTTCTAATCTAATTTAATTTTTGATCTAACGAGAATTAATAAATATTTTTTTTTAATTTTTGACTTTTTTGAAAACGTTATTTTTATTTGTCTGACACGTGAATACGTTTTCTTTCTTTTGCTAATACGTACTCCAACCTCAAGTCTTCAATCAACGATTCCAATTTATTGTATTAGTTATGATGGAATTAATCCGTACGTATGTCGAGAAATATAATTTATAACTATACCTATCATTTATCATTTGTTCAAAAATCAGAATCAAAAGTATAATAATTTGACAATTGTATACAATTTATAAATAATTTTAAATTTTGAACGAATAGTCCCTTATATAATCTTAGAGGATAAAAATGACGATATTGGGTGGAAATAGCACAAACATGGTGTTGAGCAGAAAACACACTGGCGGAAGTGCACTTCACTGTTTTATTCGCTATCGGAAACTATAAAATATACGGGTACGATAAGTAACGCACACGTGTTACTCAGACATATATTATTATTGACACAACATTATTATTAATATATTAGTAAAAGTAACCGAAAATTCGGATGCAACTGAGTGCAGTATGCAGTCACGGTAATATTCATCTATAGGTATTGTAAATAATAAATTGTCATACATGTCGACCTTGGCCGGTCGATCAACTCACGCAGCGTTTCCTCGTGCACTTGTATTGTTATTTGTTATTATTATTCATGTTGATGTTGTTTTTTTTTTTTTTTTTATTATTATATTTTTCGTTTATGAATAATATGCCAGTAAGTGTTAAGTATATGAGCGCGGTGGGTCGTGAAACAAAATAAAACCAAACTAATCTAAATTTTTTGCAAGATCACATGCACAGAGCTCAGCTGCTGCAGGCGTTTTGACAGCTGCATGCCGAAATGCCGAATACCTATATCAAAGATGAATAATAGTATAGGTAGTTCATAATAATAATAGTATAAAGCATTGTTGTATAAAGACGGTTCATCTGCTGTAATATAACGAATTAGTGATTTTGTTCAATATCTTATGATCAGTAATAGTTAATACCGCCGTACCGTTGGATAATGCTTAGGTAATTTAAACGCAAGCCGTATATTGTAACGTTTCGAGGTAATATATTTTTCGAAATGAGATCCATTAAAACTCATAAAATCCAGCGGTTAATAAACTGTTAAATTTAGTTTATTGAGCATTTTGCTTAAATCAATAATAATTAAGACGAATTATACTAAAACTTAATGTTATGATAAAACTAAAGAATATTTTAAAACATTTTGGTTTATTATACTCTTATTATTGTTAAATGTAGGGGTGTAACCAGATGACTAAGAGGGCTACGTAGTCGTACGTTAACTGCTTACGATTTCAATGTTAACTACATTTGAAGCTATCAGAAATCTAATTATTCGAAAATATCGACTTTAACTACACTTAAAAATTCCACAAAAACAAAATTCGAATACATGCAAAATATAACCGAAAAATGGCGTGAGCACGTTTAGTGAATTACCCTATACATATTTTGTTTTTAAATATTTCATTGAAACGTATATTTATAAAAACATTTTTCTAATTTTTTTTTTTTCTGGAAGGAGGGTAGAAGTCCTTAAGATTTTTGAAGCCTAGGGTGAAAGTTTAATTATTTACATATTTCATTATAATTTTTATTTGTGTTCAAACGCGAGGCTCCGAATCTAAGTATAATGCACGAAGCCCAAGGCCTTGGCTCTGCCCAATCTCCCCCCTAAAGACGGCTTTGTCGAACCCTACTAATTCATCTTACCTAAATCTATGACTAGGGTAAAAAAAATGTATTAATCACCCCTCCAATTTCAAAATCCTGACTACACCACTGGTTAAATGTAATTTAAAACCCCAAATTCCGAGCATTCATAGTAAGACCAGATTGAATCGGTGAACTACAGTGAAAATCTTGTTAAGGTGTGCAAAATCATAATTGTTAATTTTATTTATTTTTATAATTTTGTAACGATGGAAATTATAAGGCCGCATTCTCTATTTAACGCTGATTTCGATGGCTGCTTTTCCCTGGTCTGGGTTTTGTTTCTCAGGGGTTTGTAACTTGGAACAAGCAACAAAGTAATAGACACCTAATTTCTAAGTACAAAATCCAGACCGGTGAAAGGGTGTACCGCTCAAAATACAAAATATTAAATTTTTACTTTAAAACGTTTTATAATAAAAAAACGATAATATAATATATAAACAAAAAAAAAAAATGTTTAGTATAACATTGAAATATTATCCTTGTTTTATTGATTAAAAACTTAAAAAAATAAACCACCTGACATCGTTTTACACCATTTATCAGTTCTGTCCAATCATCAGAAATTATTAAATTTATATTAACTGTGAAAAATTGCAAAAAGTTATTCGCCCCCGGGTGGACTTGAACCACCAACCTTTCGGTTAACAGCCGAACGCGCTAACCATTGCGCCACGAAGGCTACTTGTATATCTTAAATGTATTTATTTCCTTTAAGTTATACTTTGTTAATTTTATAGAAATTCGTTAATTATAAATAAGTATATATTTATTAAAATTATTTTCATGAAATTAATAAAAACAAACTATATTTATAATTATATAAAAAAAAAAAACAATACAAATCGACAATCGACATTGTTATTGATTAAGATACTGGTCATACTCCCAAAATTCAAGTTGAAATGGGCAATTGCCCATGGTCAATTATAGGGGGCGGAATTGATACCTAATTCCAAAGTTTCCAACCTATCTATTTGAATATATGTTTAATTAAGTAATACCTATAAATATATTATGGATATTGAATAGTTTATTGTAGGTATAATACCTATATTACAGATAAACGATACTTTACTAAAAACTGTAGTAGGTACCTAGGTTGTAGGTAGGTAGCCAGGTAAGTATTAAACATTTAATAAAATAGTATCTAATTTTACTTAGGTAAGCATAATAATAATACACATTTGAAAATCAGAACAAAATAAGTGAAGATTATTATCAAATAAATAGATATCTAATAATAATAAACCTATACAAACTAGAGTAGGTACCCATTTAGCATAAGTACCAACCTAAGTAACCCATATGCGTTAAACAACTCCTCGAGATCAAGAACTAAGTACCTAATGCATTTATTTTACAAATTACCTATTTAATATTTTATAGATAAATTAATAATATATTGCTATGTTTGTTTTTTTAGCCTTTTTAAATATAACAGTTAACAAATCATTAAGTAGTTATGCATGGGTAGGCAGAATGATACAATAGTCTTCCAGCAGATTTGTTTACACTGATAGCAAATCGAACCAAAATCTGCTTTATCTTTTTTTTCATCAAAATAATATTATTGTTGCGTTATTTCTTTTTTCACCAGATACGGAGTCGATTTTACAATGAAATCACTTAAACGTAAGCATATAGATGATACTATGTCTCAAATTAGACGAATTTCGAGTTAACTTCTGATCGATATAATGATATATATTTTTAAGATGTACTTGATGAAACATAGTATGAGTGCGCAGAATACAGAGTGATTCTTATTTTTTTAGGAACCAACCAAAACATATGAATAGGTACCTAGTCACTTAGGTAGGTACCTATATTTCTGATTTTGATCTTTATAATTGCAGATTTTTCACTTTAAATTTTCGGGTTTATAAATGTTTTAATTATAATGACCCATAAACGATATTTCCAATTTTAATTTTATACATTTTATAGAGTTTTGTTAAAAAATATTATCTTTTCGGGTTTATAAAACCGTGGATTGTTATTTAAAAATGTTTAGTAAATTCAGTGACGTGCTCAAGGGAACGTTGTGATTTATACTTCCTTCCATTGACTTTAAAATACTCATAGTTTAATATTGAAATGTACAATATATTTCGACCAAGAAAACACTTGATTTATTGAATAAAATATTAGCTTTTAATCGCATTATTAAAGTAGGTAGGCAAGTATCGATGAAGCTTCTCTAATTTATTCATGGATATTATATTATTTACTAATTTATTAATTCAGCCTTATGAAAATTTCCGGGCACGTCACCGAGTCAATATTCTCGTAGCTATATTTATTGTTTATAAGAGTATAATTTTGAAAATAGTATGTAAATTAAGCCATTCTACGTAGGTATTAGTACCCCAAGTACTATATACTGTGAAAAAACCAAATTTAGGTAAGTAAGTACTACGCTAATAAAATTGTATACAAAATGCATTTTTAAAAAGTACCGGACTAGGGTAACTTTTTTTTTTTACCCAATTATATATATAACAATTAAAAAAAGCAGTTTCAATAACTGAATATAGCACTGTTTACATGTGTAATTTATTTATTATATAAATATATCAGTTATAATAATAAACACGAGTAATTACACTGAACACAATTAAAAGTGTGTTACTCATTTAATATCAGCTATACTAACTTTGTTAAATCATTTTGTTAAAATGTGTTTATTAATCGAATTAATGGTAATAAATTTGTTTAGTTGTTATTTACTAATAAATATTAAGATATTGTTTGTATTAATTATTTCTCTTTCATTGTTTCTAATATCACATTAAGGGTAATACCCTTGTGTCGGTTTCACCGAATGACGAATTTCTTTATTATTATTTTTTTCTACGCCTTAATAAATACAATTTGGCAACCAAAACGGACGCAAAGGCTTATGTTAAGAACCGAAACACCGGTTCTACTGTAAATTCTTCATGGATAATCACTTATTAGCGATTAAAGAATTACTGTATCAAGAATTAACAATTATAGGTAACTATTATTCTTAACTTGTCCAAAACGATCTTATATACATAAATACCAACCTAGCACATATACACTTGAGAACAAAATAATCGTCCAAGTACCTTTATACTATTAACCTGTTAGGATTTCTATTAAATATCCATTAGGAGACCAATGTAGTGCACTACTGTGTCCATAAAAATTGTGTACTAGGTACGTATAATAGTATGAATTAATCAGAATCAAATTTTTGTTTACATACAAATTATATTTATTTTGTATAAAGGTTTATAATGACAAAAAATATGAAAAATCTTAAATATAATATTACTTATTAATAAATTAAATTAAATATAATTTAAAATATTTATTTAAAAAAATGATATTTTAAAATATAAAATATCTTCTTCTATATTTTATATACGAGTATAATAAGTTATAATTATAAATAGTTATATGATACAGGTAGTAACACGATTTCATTGGTTATATGCTTTCTTTACAGTCACTGGAATACATGTAGGAACGCTTAAAAATTAAAAACCCTATACCTACTTTTAGTCACAACTTCATAAGGTGCTTGTACCCCCATAAAGTACCCATGTACTGCGTAAGCTTATAGTTTTATGTATAATATGATAATTTTCTGAGATAGGTATATTATAAAAATTAAAAATAGATATTGCAACGATTTCCAGTTCAGATCAACGTACATCCCCATTTTGCGTGCACGGCCGCCTCTGCCAGCTGGATCATAGTTATTTTCCTGTTGTGATATTTCTTGTATCTAAAACAAAAACACAATTTATCTTATACCTACGCCCTGATAACGTGAAAAATATTTTTCTTTTTTAAGATTATGTCTTAATATGCCAAATAATAATAAATTAATTCGAGGTTGACAAGTAAGTTTTTTTTTAATCCCAAAAAACAGAAAAAATTAACCGACAGGCATTTATTGTAATACTGAAAAGTATACTCTGCCTCGTCTCACTCGGGTTATTTATATATTAATAAAAAAAATCAAGAAATTGAATGCTTATTAAAAGCTGTAAAAGGAAATGTATTTTTTTTATATAATTCGTATTCCTAGAATACGTAATATGTAAAGAAATTACTTTTTATTGATATTTTAGATTTCGAGTGAAGCAAGAAATGTATTGGTTTTAAAATTTTTTTTTTGTAGACAACTTTTCTACCATTAATTTTGCTCCGATTTACAATGAAAGCACTTATTCTGAAAATAAATCTGACTGGAGTGATGCTCTAAGGTCATTTTTCGATTTTCCCATTAAATGGGAAAAAAACAAATGAAAACCGGGATAACAGGAGAATAAGTACAACATTAAACAAATATTATTTAAAAAAAAAATGTTTAATGCATATATGTAATTATTTTACCAAAATATGATATACATATTGTTGGCAAAGTTACACTATCAACCAAACTTCACTTAGAATTGTTTTTTCGTTAGCAATGGTTAATCATTGTTTACAGATATATATTAAATTCCCGTCTATATCCTAACTTCTCAACTTCTCACCTACAACAGTGGCTACACCCATCTCCATTATTCTAGGACAGCTTTTTAACACTAAATAGACAATTAAAACCATTTACTCCGGAGTTATTCCCCCTACATTAAGTTATTAAATCAAAATATGTTACTCGGTATTTATTACAAATTGTTTTGAAATTACGGCTTTCTTTTTAATGTCGTATTTTAGAAATTTTAGAGCTAATATGCAAAGGTAATACAGTAGCACCTAAACTATATTTTTATAATGCAGCAGAATTTGATAATCAAAACCATCACCCAATTCAAAAACGTTTGTATCTAAATTTTACTACCTAAAAACTAAAAGTATAACTTTTGAATATTTCTACCCATTCTATCAGACTATCCTCAAATCCTAATTACAGAAAATACCCACCCACCCAAAATATGATGTGTAGCAACTGCTACACTCGAAGTATGATTTAGGGGGTAATATGATGGTTAATAATTAATATTCCATTCCTGGCTATAATTGACTTACTGTCAAGTTGACAGTGATAGGTAAATTATAAGTGTATTACTTTCATGAATTTCACATCTTTATGGTTGCTGTTAGTTAGCGTTTGTAAAATCACAGATAAAAACAGAGCTGATACTAAGGACGGGTGTGCCCTCTATTGTAGATGGGTATTGGGGAAGGAGGAATACATAGTTATTTAATTTATATCCGTGACCAATGATAAACTACTGATGATGAAAAACGATTCGAAGTAAAGTTCAAGTGAAATTATACATGTATTGAAAGGCTGTAATATTTATGAATTTGTCCAAAATTTTGTTTAACCCTTATAAAAAAGAGCTGATATTGGAGATAGGAGCAGCCATTGTTGTAGGTGAGAAGTTAGTAAAGTAGGATATATAAGGTTATTTAATTAATATCTGTAAGCAACAATAAACCATTATTTGACGAAAAACGATTCTGAACGCAATTTGATAATACATACTTTGAAATGCCGTAATTTTTTTGCGATTTTCGTTTAAATTTGATTTTAACTCTTATTTAAAAAAAAAAAATCGTCCGATGATTTTATCATCCGAAATTTTACCACGTCTAGGTAAGTCCAATATAAGTATTTTTACCAAGTTTCAAGTCTCTTCGTGTATTTATAACCGAATTACAGCAAAAAACTCCCAACATTTAAAATTCCTTAAAAGCTCAAAAGTTTTGACGATGATACCGTAAGAAAGTAAACTAAAAAGGAAACAAAAAAAGTGTCTTATGATTTTTCGATTAAATCATTTTTTCTGGTAGAAAACGTCCGTGTTTTTACAAAATAATGAAATCGTGAAATTGTACGTTTTTTCCCACTTAAATGCTTTTATTTAAATAATGGCGTCAAAAATCAAAAAATGACCAGTTTAAAGTACCATCTAGACAACTTGAGCTTTCAGAAAAGTTGCTACACGTAAGAAAATTAGAGCCAATTTACTAGGAAAAACGTGTTCACAGACTCACTACGCTCGAAATCTAAAATAACAATACATTAATATAATTTTTTTTTTTTTACCACTAAGTACGACTTATAATAAACCTCCCATCAAATTTTCAAGTATTTTTGTTAGGTCTTAACAATTCATCTATAAATTAAATCTTGAAATTCTCTACGAATATTTTAAATTAAATTACATTAAAAAAACAAAATTTAAAATACTAAAAGAATCACGTTCGTAAAGTTTCCCATTCCTCAAGCATTTTTTTTTCGGTATTGGTCAATTATTAAAAAAAACTACAAAGAAAATCAAAACGGCTTTTTTGCTCTATTAAAGCATTATTCTTTGCAGAAAATATAGGCCGTATAATTTTAAAATAAAGGTTGTGCAGTGATTTGAAAAAAAATCGTAATTTCGTCTTTTTTGGTTTTTCCCAATTATTTCGAGATCTCGTTATCAAATCGAAAAATAACCTACCCAATTCACCAACGGGAGAAAATTACCTTTCAGAAAAGATGCTATAGTCTAAACGTATGATGTCCGTTTATCGTTCCCTGTTATAACGTAATACCTATATTGTTAAACATTCGAAATAAACTGGGTATTAGGTATCATAATATTAATATTAATGATATCATAAAATGGTATCATATTAATGATTACATTGGACAGTTGCGTGTTTAAACATTATTATATTAACAATATTTCGATTCAATGGATTCCGGGGAGACTCGATGTTCTCAGTTGGCAATTTCGAAATTGATAAGGAACACCATTAAAATAAATAGGTGATCGCATAATATATTATGCGGTTTCATTATTAATACCTAGGTATATTTTTATAAAATAATAATAATAATTGACGTTGCACATTTTCATAAATATTGTTTTCAAATATCTAATTAATTTTAAAGTATCCGTTTCGAATTTGTATATTCCCGAAGTATTCGATTTCAAATATTACATAGGATTTAAGGCTAAACAGCAAAACAAAATATATTATACCTGTACAGTTACAAAGGACGCGCACACCGTCGAAAATTAAGGAATTTTTAAAATTTTACCGATGACAAAAACATTTGGTTACGTGTTATTTAGTAAGTGTTCAAATTTTATGTGAAATTGCGAATACTAACAAGCTGTTGATAAAAATATAGGCTACAAACATTGGTAATTATGAAACAATAAAGTTCGAATTTCGTCAGGACACTATTACAATGAGTAAATCATTATTTTTAAATATTTTAAAAACCAAACAAACTCTAATTACTATTTGAATACTAAATGTTTTTTCACAGATTTTTTTAATTGAATAAATTAACAGGGAAAAAAATTATGAGTTTCCCTGTTGTAAAAAAATAAATCACTGAAATTAAAATTAATGTAATCGGTTAATTTTCTATTTTTTATTTAAAGTCAAAGAGTATACTTGATTATTTATGTTGTTTTTAATTGTTTAAGATAACCTATCATAGCCTGTGATGTTTGAATTAATTTATCCTTTAATATTAGGTCTAAAATCCATTGAGCTCAAGCCCCATGTATTTTTATTCTATTTACATCTATACTAACTACAAGTTGAATTTTGTTTTCACTACTAAAATTTGCTAAATGCAATATAAGTTTTATGGTTCTGTTAAATTGTCTGCCTTTTCGGTTTTTAAGAAAACGTTAGAACTACTAAAAGAATACTAAAAGATATTAATTTTCAATAATTAAAAATAATTCTTATACTATACGATGTAGTCATTTAAAATTATATTTCCCGATTTAGAAGCTTACTAGAATCTATTCTTTAACATTTTTACGATACCCCAATAGTTCCACCTTTACTCATTCTAACTGTAACTAATAATGTCTAGTTTAGGCTTTGAAATTTACATATTTATTTTCCTAAAATTATGAAAAAAATAATTAGAAAAATAACTTGATAATAATGAAATTAAAGACGTACCTGTTTACAACCAGATTATTTTCTATTATACTAGTAAAACTTCACATTTTTAACAATTATATTAGTTTGGTCATAAAATATAACCTTAACCTAATCAATGACCTTTATTTAGAAAAAAAAAAACCTTTACAGAATGTAAAAGTGACAATATTTAAATGGTTTACATTATTGTGTAGACAATTTGATAATTTACTAAATATATGAGTTAAAGTTTTACTGAAAAAATATTTTGAATACAGTGAATTTTTATTATGAACCAGTAATTATTTAGGAGTTTTTTAAGTCAATATGATTTCTGTTTTTTTCTAATTATTATGAAATTGTTTAAACTTTATTTTAAAACCATTTTTAATTTGTTACCCCAACTCCATGTACCTTAAATAGAAAATATTTTTCTAAAGATGTTGATATACACAACACTAGTATCTAATTTACTGTTTATGAGTTATAACACTTTAAAATTTAAACCCGAGGACTAGGGAAGGATATTTAATTTCCTATTTATAACCCAATACACATGTTTTCAAAATAAAGCTTAAAGGATTCCATAATGATTAGAAAAAACAGAAATCAAATTCACTTAAAATCCTCTGAGATAATTGCTGGTTCATGATAAAAATAAACCCTGTATATTTATAAAAATGTCTGTATTTAAATCGAGATTAAAAGTATATACAAATTAATATTGTTTATATTATTATCCACTACAATAATTTATGAAAAAATGATAAAATTATTTAAAAATTACTTTATAAATATTATGAGACTAGAACAAAAATATGAAATGTTCCTTAATAAATACTTGATAAATTTAAAATTACATTGTTATTTTGATTGTATTAATGTTTTTATAAAATAATTGAAAGTAATAAATTTAAAATTTTAACTAACTCATTGCCAAGGTAAATGTAACAGAATAATAATGAGTTTTCAGTACTATTACCTGTACTTTTTTATTATCTTAATAAATAGATTTAAACAACCTGTAATTCAAACCAAGAAATTTTAAGAAATATGCATTTCAAAAAAATACTATACACTTTAAAATATAACACATGTGTTCCAATGTTATTAAAATTAAATTTGGCAATTTTTTTTTTTTTTTTGTATAAAGAAAATTAGTTGATTTTTACATTTACATAAAATAAAAATAAAAATGATTGTCCTTAGACATAAATGTTTCAAAAATTATCAAAAGAACCAAACTAACCAGTAAAACAATTGTTAATAACTCTGTAATAATAAGTACTATAACTTCCTACAGAATTTTAAAACAAAATTATAATCAATTAAAACAAAAGGCAGACTACTGTGTGTGGGATACTGTTGTGATAAGTTGGAAAGGTAGTAAGGGGGAAATTTAATGTATATCTGTATGCAATAATTAATCATTGCTAATGAAAAACGATTCTGAACGGAGTTTGATAGTGTTGATTTGTCAACAATATATATATATATATATATATATATATATATATATGTCATAATATGGTAAAATAATTAAATATAATACATTATATACTTTATTAAAATTGTACCCATTTTCCTGATTTTTCTCATGTTTTTCCAAACTCATGGGAAAATCAAAAATGATCTCCCTAAAGTACCATCTCAATCAATTTTTCTAAAAAAAGTGCTATCATTGTAAAAAGGTGCAAAATTGCTGGTAGACAAGTTGTTAAAAGAAATAAAAAATATTGTAAAACAAATACATTCCTTGTTCCACTTGGAATCTAAAATGTAACTATAGGGTAGTTTTTGTTGTGACAAAATTTTAAATGTGTACCAGTATATTAAATGAAGTTTTTTTTTTAAAATAAAAAAAAATAAGTAAGTAAATAATAGTTCACAATTTCAAGTTTATGTATAAAAATCATTTAACTATGTATCATTTCAAATAGTAATCAACCAAATTGAAGATTATAAATTTAATTTAAATGGACATATTAACATCAATATATACAACACTATGAGTTGACACAATTAATACATACATTTAAACAAATTAAAAATCCTGATACAAGTATAACTAGGCTTATTTTTTTTTATGCCTTAATTCATACTTTTTAGGTTGAAGATGTTTGACAAATATATCCATATCAATTTTTACAGTATCCGGTTGACATTCACAATATTCAGCTTTTAATCCATAATCTATCCATCTAGAACTAGCAAAATTAGTAGATTCTGCCATATTAAACCCATGATTAAATCCTGCATGAAAACCATATGGAAAAGTTATTATAAATTCCCCACTTTCCTGTGTAATCTGAAATAAATAAATACATATTTACAAACTGCATATTGATTAAAACATAAGATTGATAGAAATGTATACGCCATACTCATAATGTTGATAACTAGATTAGTCAATGATGATATCTTACTTTATCAAATGGTATACCATGCTCTCTTAACTGATGGGGTGATATGATTACCTCTTTGTGATTTAAATATACTCTACATTCCTCGAAATCAGATGGGTAAAAAGATTTAGCTAATCTAGAGAACCGATTTCCGTCTTTTGGAGATATTGCATACCTAAAAGAAAGTTATACAATATATACTATTAAATTATAACATTGCATGTAACAGTTTCTCATTATAGTATTTTACCAAGTTTTTGGGTATCCTGTATGAATATAATTGATACTGTATAAATTCATGTCTTCAACATGCCATGCAAATGTTGATTTCCACATGCCGAAATAAAGATATGCTGTATTCACGCCTTCAATGTTGACACCATGATCTTTATTCACAAAATCCAATATTGTACCCAGATTATTAATATTCCAAGTCTTGATTTAAGAAAATATAACTTTTATAAATATAAATTTAGCAATGTAAAAGAAAATTAAATTAAATAAATACATTAACATCTTTATCTGTAAGAGATCCACTGACATCAGCACCATAAATTGGAGAATTTAATTTAATATTTTCCCAGTAATTTTTTTCGAGATCAGCATAGTCTACATAATTTGGTGTCCTGTAATGAGTAGATTCTGCCAAAGTTTTGTAACTCGCTACGGTCATGGGTTTCACTTGTATATTCTTTGCTTGATACAAACCTTGTTGACCTTTTATACGCTATAAATAAAGGGTAATCAGGGTAATCAAGGAATTACAGTAATATGCTAAATAGAGAAAAATGTATAATAAAAATTTTTTTCAATTTATTTACATCTAAAATAATTTGTATTTTTTTTTTGCTTATTTTCTTTTTGAATATAGGTTCCTATTTTAATTTCAAAAGTTTACCCCCAAAAAGACAGTCAAACAAAATTTACAAATATAAAAATTGTTTTAGATATTTATAAATCAAAAAACTTGTGTATGGAACACTTTTCTTCGTTTTGTATATTTCTAGGAAAAAATGTCTATTACATAAAATTCTGATCACAGTATATTAATTAATAAACGACAAAACAAACAAGTATAATTAGAAAACATTTTAAGAAATAGTTCATTACTTGGCGAATTGGGGCTGGAATAATCATATTCATTACATCATCTTCAAAATAACCCTGTTTCCTTGGTTTCCATTCAGCTGGTGGTACCACCTAAAAAATATACATACATACAATATCTAATAGGAAAAGCCATAGGAGATCTTAAATTCATGCATTTGTGTATCAATTTTGCTAATTCTAGAAATTAGTAAAATAGAAAAGTACCACAGAAATTTTTTTAAAAGTGAAAAGGTTTTTATGAATCCTCATGAAAAAAAATATATTCTGATCAATTTTTGATTTTGAATTAGAGACTGGAACCGAACCTAAAAGAACCGGTTTTGGAATTGGAACCTTTAAAATATTAAGAACCGGAACCTAAACATTTATTTAGTTAAATAAAGTATTTTGTTTAAGTACCTGACTGGTATACCTTTACTAATGGACTTACTAGTTAATATTAATACAAACCTTGGCAATTCCTAATTTATGCGCTCCTTGTGATTCCATGTGTTCGATATAATTACTGAAGTGTTGAAACTCTTCCCAAGTTGGACGAAAAACCATGATTTCATTATTTTTACTCATTGTATCTATAACGTAAGAAAAGGTTTAGAAAAAAAAAAAAAAAAAATCTTATATCTGTTTAAATAGAAAACAAATCCCACAAGGAAACGCGAAAATGTGTATGATTTTTAAATAAGTATCGGTTTGATTGCGCGATCAAATATACATTGATAACAGGTACTTTCACGTGTACTACAAGAAATTTGATTCTGAACAGGATAGGTACAACTGTAGATAAACAAAATTTTCGAGATGCGTTTTAAATATATGAAATGAAATACACCGAATACCATACCATCGAGTACCATAAAATATTTTATTTTCAAAGGTTCAAAAAAATAAAACGTTTATCACACAATTAGTTGTTCAATATTTGAATAGTTTATATAGGTACTGAAATGAAATAATTAATTTCGCCTTATATAATATACTTAGTCAGTTTCAATTTTTTTCTATTTGTTTACCAATATTCCTTTTTAGTTTTAATAGTGTCAGTATTGAATGAAAACAAATTGGTCAAAAGTGTGATCTGTTGTGACATTTTTTCATAATTTTCATACCAAAATTATATCAACGTCGAATTTCAGGGAGGGTGGATTTCCAAGGAATTGAAGCCCAACTCAACCTACCGGCGAGTGGGGTCGCGAGGATGCTCGACAGTGGAAGATCGCGTATACCGTACTGTAATCGTCGCTCGCAGACGCGGTGTTCCTATTATGCCTTTATGTGTATATTAGCCTACAATTCATATTAATATAAAATTAATAACTCGATTGGTAATCTATATCTACGTGAATATAAATAAATCGATATTTTATTGACGACGCCATAACTTCAATACCGTTCAAATTTCCAACTTTTCCGGTAGATTTTCTAAAAAAATTGTCTTCCATACAAACGCCTTTATTTTCATTTGTCATCAATAATACATGCTGTTGCTATAAAAACACGCGACAGCAAAACTGAACGTCAATTATCGAATTATTTTGTTGATTTACGGGTTGCTTTGGTGATACGAATGAAATTTTTTAAAAAAAAAAAAAGTATCGAGATTTTCACACAAAAGTACCATACAAATTTACACATTTTCCGGCGGATTTTTCAAAAAATTTTCTTTCGTATAAACCTTGTCTAAATAATTACGAACACAGCCAAAAATATTAAATCAGTCCAATAATAGTATAATAGTTTTCTCGTCCGCGATAACAAAAATAGTAAATCGATAAATACAATTTAATTAACGTTCCAAAAATACCAGAAACCCTACTACCGTCCCACTAGCCGTCTACGGGATTTAATATTTGCAGTGCCGCGCGGCGTTATCGATTTTATTGGTTTTAATTTGTAGAAACTATGTTTATTATCAGAAATATTGGTTTAATCAAAAGACGTCATGCGTATATTTTTGTTGAATTTCGGGTTTAAATGATTGCGAAGTTATTTTTCGATTTTCCGAGTAGTTTTCATAATAATCGGATAAAACCCGGTAAACGACGAAAAATAAAAAAAAAAAAACTGATAAATTTATTGGCTTTACGACATGGTTTTACAGTGATATTTGTTTTTTTTTTTTTTTTCTGTTAACAACTATTCTACCAGCCATTTTGTGAACCAGATCATTTTTGATTTTCCCAGGAGTTTTCCCAATAAATGCGAAAAAATGGAGGAAAGACGGAAAATGTACGAAATGTAGGTATTAGTACAATATATTATCGCCTTTTTCAATCCTGTAAACAACTTTTCCAGCATCAATTTTGCTCCGATTTACAGTGATGTCACTTTTCCTGAATGGAAATCAGACAGGGGAGGTACTTTTTGAAGATCATTTTTTCAAGAAGTTTTCACAATAAATGGAAAAAACGGGAAAATAGACGAAACAACACTATCAACCGAACTCCGTTCAAAAACGTTTTTTCGTTAACAATGGTTAATATCGTTACTTACAGATATACATTAAATTACCTATAACAGTGGCTACACCCATCCTCGTTACGACAGCTTTTTACTGCTTATTTTCTACCAGAAATATGGCTCCAATAGAAAAATGACAAGCTGTATTTTTTTTCTTCTAATTTTTAAACTTGTAACTTTCAACTTCCTACCTACAATAGTAGCCTTCAGCAGCCAACAGCAATATCAGTTTTTTTTTTTTTTCAATCTCGTCTTTTTACTTATACGGAAGGTTACTTAACGGAAGATTGAATCTCCAAACAGCCCCCACAAGTACGGCCTTCAAAATAAGTACTTGTATAAATGATATTAAATATCATATTTGATAGCCGTAGTTTTCAAAATGTTTTAATATACTATTCCTTGAATGAATATAATTTCGTTACCTCGTTGACATACAAACTAGGTACTAAAATAAAACTTAATAGCATACACAATATTAAGGGGACGGTACGCATGCATTTGTTGTCTTACAAACGAACAACATAACAATTTGCTAAATATTTTGTGCGCGCGCGCGTGTGTGTGTGTGTGTCTGTGTGATTTAAAATTTTTTTAATTTTAATATTGAGTGAATTAAACCATTGTCAACCTTCAATGTAAGAACATTATATTTTATATTAATTGTACCTTGGTTTTTTTCGTTATAATAATTTTCAAGCGAATCGGTTAAAAATGTGCGATTTAAGAAAATTTTAAAAAAATGCTTAAATTTCGTTTCGAAATTAAAATATCGGATAAACCAACGTGCACACGTAAGATTAACGATTCAACAGCGCGCTCCGCCAGAATTTTACACGAGCGGGAGAGGCGGCGTCGTACTTTATACGACAACACGTTAATCAAATATATTTCATTGCAATAAAAAGGACAAATGTAGGATTTTTAATACGAATACCGTTTGGTAATATTTCACTCTTATTCATACGTTGCGTTAATTTTTAAACGTATTTTTTTTTTTTTTTTTTTTACATAATATTTAATTGTACGCCTGCCTAATGTAAAATATAATTATTAACAAAAACGATATTTTTCCCTTCTACAGTTTTAAGAAGTAGTTCATTCCGATCGACTATATATTTCCAACGCACGCTATTCAGGCATATAAACCGCGGACAAAGCCAACGGGAAAAACATTATTTCGATATATCGGAAATAGTAAAATTATTGCACGGCCGGGCGCGCCGCGGCCGTGCGCGATCGGACACGGTCGGGCGAAATGTATACGACGCCGACGTGTATCGATTTATTTTGATAATCGGAAAACACATTAGCAATGATTACTATTATTAAATATTAATGACGCGCAAGTCCATTGCGGGACGAGAAAAACCCGGATCGCGCAGACAAACGGCACGGCAATGAACGACGTGAAAATTCGTGTTCAAAACTCCGGGGGCAGGGCGAAACGGCCGATTCGCTCAAACATTGAAACCGGCGGGTCCAAATCGGTTCTGTTGAACGCGAATTTTCCGTGTGGTGCGTTTGCACAAGACGGATGTGATTAAACGCACGCGCGTTGCGTCCCGTTAAATAATGAAAAAAAAAATATTCGTCGGTCGACGTAGGCGTTTTATTATTTAGATTTGGATTTTTATTATTTTTTTTTTTTTTTTAATGCTCGTCGGTTCTTGTTGGCTGTTCCAGCCACTATTTATAGCGGTCAACGGCGTGAACACGATGTTGACAATTTTCACGGCGATAAATTACACCCGATAGAAAAACGCGTAATAGTTATTAATTGTTTACGATATTTACCTAAATAAGTAACAAAACGGCGATTCCCTCGATCCGTAGTGGCGTATGCGGCCCGAGCAGAAGTGGCGATCCGGCGGGTAAACGATGGTTATTGCGAAACCGCAATATTATACGCGTTACGAGCGAGAGACGAAAACACGGACCTGCAGCGGGACGGTATTCGGCGGCAATAACGTCGCGCAAAATAAGCGAATCCCCGACAAAGACAAACGACGAACTGAAATGCGCCCGCCGTCTGGCGGTAACCTCCGAAACCGGTCGGGCGCGCGCACAGTGGCCGACCGGCATGATTGGCGATCGCCGAAATATTATTATCATTTATGAAGGACACCGTGAATGTCAAAAGCGCGGTCGACTATCAACGGCCGCCGTCGATCGTGGTACGGACCGGTACGTGAAATAATTGGATTTCGAGACTGCCGTCGGGGTGCGTCCGGCGGTGGAGGGGGGGGGGGGGT
>CABPRJ010001468.1:365919-473754 GCA_902439185.1 Cinara cedri | reverse complement strand
ATACATTTTAATTTTGTACATTGCTTTTATTTTAAATGGATTTAAATTCCATCTATAATGTGCATTGGCTAAAAATAAGGCGATTCGGTTTTAAATTAAATAATTTGTTTTAGTCTTTATATTGAGACATTTAATATATTATACAAATACACACAAAATGAATAAATAAATATATATATATATATATATATATATATATATATATGTATAATATATAAATTGTATATGAATAAATAAATACAAATATGTTTATTTGTTATGAAACAATAGACAGAAATAAAATAAATCATGACCAAGATAAAAGTGAATTTAGAGAATAATAATGTGTTTTTGAACACTGACTAGAACTGCTAATAAATTTCATATTAAAAAAACATTTAATTTTTACTAGATATACTCAAATTATAAATAAATAATACAAATTTACTGCCTAATTTTATATTTTTAACAATTGTTTTTAAATTTTGATAAATATTTTTGTACATCATTATAAAACATATGGCATATGAGATTAAATGTTAGTTGTAAATATAAAGTTGAGACCTTACATTCTAAAACTTGTATTTTGAAGAGTAATAGTTTATATTTTTAAGAATAAAAATGTTTTTGTAATTTTTAGGTCAAATTTGTTTATGATTTAACATAAACTTTGAATATTTTAACTAATGATTAAATTTTACAAATGTTAAATAGGCTATGAGTACAAATAATAATGATGAAATATGTAATAGTCACAAATTATTGTTAACATGTGGCTGTATTTATATATATATTTGATTTTTGCAATAACACTATGGTGCCATAGCAAAATTGGCTTTAGTACATCCAATATTCTGAGTATCAACACTTTACTGTCATGACCTCTACATAGTGGATACATAATATGTAAAACAAGCTCATTTCATTGATGGGTTAATCATATATTTTAAAATAATTTAATATAAAATAATTATTATTAAATCTTTATAATCATATTTATGTTTACTTATATGATAATTTCCCATATTTTATTCTTGATTTATCTTGCCAATTGAAATATTCAGTATATATAAGTTTAACTAGGAAAAGATGAAACACAACAATTAAACAACCAATGGCAACCCAAAAAAATGTTGGTAATCCTCCTAGATGATGACCATGTCTGTGAAGTGCTATTACATCATGTTCGTGGGCAGGAGCTAAACAAATTTTAACAGTATTAATAATATTACTATCAATATATTACTACATAAAAACCACAACTAAATGATTACCTTCTAAAACTTCTTTTACATGAATTGCATGTTTTAAGTCTTCCATGTGTTTTTTATCTGAGGTCAAATATAATATCCCAGTTACAGGGTCTGTTAGCTTAACAGGAAACATCTTAGACTGTTGTCTGAAATTAAAAAAAAAAACCTGTATACTTTTGAGAGATAAATATCATTCTTCTTCAATTATATTCACCCCAATAAAACAGGTTCATCTAAACAACCACCATCACATGCATAATAATTTCTATCACTAGCATCCAGAGCCACAAAAATAACAGCCTTGTTATTTTCTTGGACTGTGACTGTTACATTTATATGTGTCTTATTACCATAATTGATGTGTCTATTCATATACAAATATTAACCATAATCGTTAATATTCATAAAACTTATTTAATCATTAAATTATGAAATCAAATGTTATATTCATAAATATTTATTTTAGTATAGTATAAATATAATATTTTATACTATACCGGAATTGAAAGTCTCTGTGCAAAAATTTCGGATGCATATTAAATTCCAGATGTTGATTACTAAATCGGAAATTTCCAAAGCTTAAAACCATCGCTTGAGCTATTCCTAAAGCACCCGCTTTAACCAAATTATTACATCCCTAAAAATTAAACGCTTTATTCAAAATAAATTATTTAAATTATTAAGTTATAACAATATTATTGAAATAACTGTTGTAAATTAATAGTGTTCAATTATTTATAATGTATAATAGATATTATATGCTGTAATTAAATTTTGTATCAGTATTCATTTTCTAGGAAATTGCATTAATCCAAATAATATTTATATATTTAATATGGTATTAACTATTTTATACTAAAAATAATATTTAGTTTACTATAATTTATTACTTTAATATTTTAAATCCATGGTTAAAATTTGTTTGAAGTTAATTTGTTTAATGTATACATACCTATATGTAGTTAAATATAAATACAATTTATTTATAAAAAAAAAAAAATATGTATTTATGGGTATGAATAGTAGAATTCGTAATTGTCAGAACTTTTTTTTTTTGATCCTAAAGTTTTAAGTAGCTTAATTCAGTTGTTCAACTTGTTGAAGATATTGAAGATAATGATCATCCTACCATGTCTTTAACCAATGAGAATGTTGACAAAACTAGACAAAACATTCAGCAAAATGGTCAAACAGTCAATCAATATTATCATGGAAGAATGGCTGGGTTCTTCACTGTGACAATGATTCAGCTCATAGTACGATTTAAATTCAATAAATTATAACAAAATAATAGCTATACTTCAACACCTTCCCTTTTCACCAAACCTCACACTTTATCACTTCTACTTTTTTCTAAAAATGCACCTAAATTTTTAACTTAATTCAAAAATAATAAGAGCTAATTACAGTTATATATGTGTAAATGAAGAAAACTACTTTCACAAAGATGAATATTAAATTGTATTATTTTTTAAAAATAAACCACTTTCATATATATTTAGATTTTTGGATTCTGAGCATAGAGAGAAATCTATTTTATCTATTTAATTTTATGGGTTGTCATTCCACAAATTACTGGTTTTATTGAATTTCATAACTAGTTATTGAGTAAGAAAGTTGGTTTTGATTATCAATGTAGGTTTTTAATAATTGAGCAAAACTGAAAAACATAGAAAGAAAGGGGGTAATTTACAAAAATGATGATTTTTATTATTTTGTGTTGTTATTCAGTTTAAAATATTCAGATGGACTTGAAATTTTAACAGAAAACTTATAATTCACTATTTTAGAGGTAATAAAATGTTCAAAACATCTGAAATTTTTTATGTTTGCCAGTGTTTTACAGTTTTTATTTTGTAGGCAATATGTGAATATAAGTGTTTGACCAAACAGAAATTTAACAGGAGCCTTATTATAAGCTAAACAAGTGGTAAAAACAAAAAAAATTATGGATATGGGGTACAGCCACTGTTGGAGGTGAGAAGTTGGAAAGCTAGTAGAAAAAAAATTTAATGTATATCTGTAAGCAATGATAAACCAATGCTTACAAAAAACGATTCTGAGAGGAGTTAGATTGATTGCTTTGTCAAAAATATATATGACATACCATAGTAAAATAATTATATAGGCATTGTATGTTTTTTTTTAAAAATATTTGTAAATTGTATTATGCATTGTATATTCCCGGTTTCCCCATTTTTTTCCTCAGTTTTTCATAATTGTTGAGAAAACTCAAAAATGATGTTTCACTTTTGTTACACCGAGAAGGATTTCTGGTAGAAAAGTTTTTCCAAAAAAAAATTTTAAAAATGTTTCATTGTTAAACCGAAAGGGAATAAGCAATTTTAAAATTTCTATGAGAATATAAATCAAAATTCTAGTCATGTGTAATAAGTATTATTAGATTATGACTTATTTTTTGTCATAAAATGTAAATGCCTAATATAATAATACTCTTGGTTATGTATTATTATTTGAAAACAGTATTTTTAAATTTCATAATTTATGTTTATATTTGTATAAACCATCAATTATTTAAATTATATAATTGATCAAATTTATTAAAAACAGAAATAAAAAATTATTTAAATTTTTTTTTTTAGTTACAAATTATTAACACATTTTTCAAATGCTATTTATTAAAAAATGTTCAATTAAACTCTATTTATAATTTTTTTTTTGTTGGTAATAATTTTACTATTGCATATAGGATATAAACTAAGTTATCCTTTTATTTATAACTGACTTACAGGTCTAACCTACATCAGTGGCCTACCTTAAAGCAGTAAATTGGAATACAACTTTATTAATAATTATTACATACTTGTTTTTCCAAAGTAAGAATCCACAATGATACAGTACTGTGAACTTTATCAATTGTAGAAAGATTTGACCACAACCCCACAGCTTGTCTAAAATAACATTAACAAATACCTTAATAACATGTTCTTTATTGTAGTTATATTAAAATATACACATACAGAGTATCATGGTTAGCACCATAACAACCTTCAACATATGAAAGGCTACTGGAAACTTTTGCAAGTACATCAGTAGAAGAAGGAACTTCATGTGTAGGGGACCGAACACTTGACAAAACATTATACATAGTGGCATTGATTAGATCACCATTTAAAACATCACTTGCTTTAGATGTACTTATTGAAAATCCAGTACTCCATAACTTTTCCCAGATATTAATATGTATTTTTTCAATATTTTCGTGTTCTGGTAGTTTTAATATGGACTTAAAATTATACAAATGTAGTTAAATAAAAATAGTGCATACAAATTTGAATTAATCAATATAATACATCATACTATACATTTATAATAAACATTAAAAATAAACGAATTGTTAATTTGTGATAAATTACTTATTTTATTGTACACAGGTTCATATATTTCCAGAAATGTTCATACAAAAACTAAAAGTGATTGAATCAAGGTCCACCTCAAGCTGGAATTCTAATATTCCACCCATAAATCTCAACAGAATAATTGTAAATTTTTTTTTAAAATAATTTCTTTTGACTAAATGAAATAAAATGAAATAAGAGCCAAATAAAATAAAAAATGTACTGATTTTAATTTTTGAAGCAATTTTTAAAAATTCTGCTTTTAAATACTAGAAAAAAATGGGTTAAGTTAGCACATTCATTGTGTGGGCGAAAAAACAATAAACAAATTTGTTACTAAAGAAATTCACAAAGGCTGTATGATAATATCATTAATAATAAATTCATTATCATTATGTAAAAATTATTGGATTATATCTGGGTTTAGTTAGTAATTAATAATACTCACTTCAATTGATTTTTTTTCTAAATTTTGCTTTACACCATTAAACTCCGATGATTTTTTTAAAGCTAGATATTCTACAGAGACCAGTATGCGTAATTTAAATATACCATGTGGTAAAATCTATACAGAACAAAAAGTAAACAAAAAAATTATTTTAGTAATAAAATTTAGACATATTTTTCTTTTAACCTTCACACTAGAAGGACATTGAGAATATGTTATAGAAACAGCATGAATTGGGTTTTCAGAAGTAGATATACTAATACCAGATGCCACTACATAATTTCCATTCTGTTCTGCTAGTCTGCAATGTAATTAAATTAATAAATATATTGTTTTGTTTTTTTCTCGAGGTGAGCATTTATTGATTAACATACTTAATGATACGCGTACTATACAATGACCAAGCATGTGGTTTCCGCATGGGTTGATTCAATTTAACAAATAATATAAAATCTGATGGATTCATGAGTTCTATATCCTGAACAAGAATTGATGGTAAAGCTCGGTAAGCATAATATTTAATATTGCTTTGAAGTTTGTTGGCAAAACATTCATATCGATATGCTATACCATTTTTATAGTTGACAACAGTAGCCAACTGTGACGGTGCTTCAATATTCAATTTGATTATTGGGTGCCAATAAACAGGTATAGACAAAGATCTCTCATCTTTAATGTATATTGGAGAGTCATAATCAAGTGTGACACCGATGTAACCATTTCCAACAAATTCTTTATAAGGTTTCTCATTGATATCCAGTGGTTCATGCTTGATGTTTGCATCAAATACATTATAAGCTTCTTTATGAATGGTTAACTTTTCAAACAGATCATTTTTCATAAACAGTTCATCTATACATTTAAAAAAAATACAATATGATCAATAAAAAGCTTCAATTATTATTTTTAGTAGGTACTTGTGTTAACTTATAAAAAATATTAGGTTTCTATAAGGTAGGTACAAAATCCATGTACACCTATCTGTCATAATTTTTTAAAAGATAATTTATTCAAGTTATTATTATTATTTTAGAGAAACATGTGAGATTAGAATGTTAATGACTTTTTAATATGTATAAACATTGACTGTACACTATTACACTAATTATTTAATATCAGATATATGAGAAAATTATCTATATTTAAGGTATAGTTGTTAAATTTGAATATTTCCATAAAAAAAATATAACAGGTTGTAAATAACAAAAATAATTTTAATATTTAAATTAAACTATAAAGGCCAAACAAAAAAGCTACAAGAGGTGCCTAGTAGTTCTCACAATTAAATTTCATTAGATTTATAACATCAATTAATACATTTTGAAGAAAACAAACATACATACCATATTCCAGACTTGGATTGCCAGATAATTTTAGGTATGGGCTTAGATAATACATCAAAGTAAGTAATAAAGTAAATACAATTCCAATTTTCTTTGATCTGTAATGTTTAATATTTATGTTTCGTTGACCAAAATTCCTAAAATTACTATAATAACTTGAAATATGTAAATGAAACTCAACTTACATTTTAATTTTTTCCAAGCTTCTTTTTAATCTATAAAAAATATCCCTAGGATTCAACATTATTAAAGTGTTTAATTCAATGATCAACTAAATTATTACATACTGATTACAAACTAATGTTACACTTTATAAATCATTGTATAAGAGGTGGCAAGGTACTTTAATAAAATGTTGTAAATACCTATATACCTGTGCATCATAACAATATTGAAGTTTCACATAATTTGTCTTATTATTATCGTTACCCAACTACCTACCTACCAATACTAATAACAAACGTTTTTAATTATTATGATACAGTACGATACAGTGTTTTTAGAATAGATAAAACGAGAGGATTACAGTATTTTATTGATACTGTTATCTCGTAAGCATTAGACCAGTTGATCAGTAGGACAAATAAACCTCTGACTAAATGTACACAATTTTAATTGAATCGGGCATTTCGAAAAGGCCATTTCTCCATAAAATGAAAATGTTCAGGAAACGTAAAAAACTGTTTTAAGAAAAGAAATTTACTACAATATTGATTATTTATATTTATTTGATTACTTTATAAAGAAATAAACGTGTTTGAGATATGGCCTTTTCCAGTGGATTGCAAATTTACATTGATTATAACCTTGCGAATCTGATAAATTATACCATATAAAATTAAATAATAAGCCATACAAAATATATTATGTATTCTTTGAAATAATTTTATTTATAAACTATGAAATAAGTAGTAAGAAAAAAAATGTTTGTAACTTTTTAGTTATAACAAAAAAAATATTACTTCTTTACAGTACATTTTAAAAATATATATATAGTTTACCTTTTGACTACTAAATATTTAAAAAAAACAATAAACAACTTTTTGTATTTCTTAGATGTCTTCTTCAGGATTTTTATCTTAATATAATATTATCATAATGTTACTGATAAAGATATTTCGGAGAAATGACCTTTTCGAGCGCACCCATTAAATTTAGACCATAACGAACTGCTGACGATATGGCGGTCTCGCGGAAAATTAATAATAAAAGAAAAATAGAACCACAAGTACGATGCAAACCCAATAAAAAAGTCCTAAATTCTAAAAATCAAAATATGACTTCAACAGAAGAAAATATTATTAGAACATCTTTGATAAATAAAAAAAAAATGATGTATTGATTGTAAGCGAAGATAAATTTAATCATTTGAGATTTTATGTGTAGCGAAAAATGCATTGGTTCTACATTACCTACATTTTACATTACATTACATTATTAGTTTTATTTTTTTTTTTATACTATGTACACAAATTCTACCAGAAATCTTGCTTCGATATGTACGAGCAGCACTATTTCTAAAAGCAAATATTGTTTAGATTGTACTTTAACCCGGTTATTTTTTTGATTTTCCAAGCCGTTGTCATAATATCTGGGAAACCCGGGATAAATCATCAGAGAAACGGGAACTTTACAAATATGAGACATATTATTTTTTCAATTTTGTTATTTGTTGTAATTTAGTTAAAAATATTTGTAGAGACTTGAAATTTGTTTAGAAAACTAATATTTGCTTTTTATTTTTGAGCTTTTTATACAAATTTTAATTTTTGTAAAAATTCAGTTAAAACTATTCATATGGCCTTTATGGACTTAAAATTTAGATACAAAACTTATATTAACCTTTTTCAGACGTAGTAAAATTTTCAAAAAAATTATAGCCTTTTTTGAGCTATTTATAGACATTTTAATTTTACAAGTTTTGTATGGTTTTTTTTTATTAGGTAGGTACTCTGTGGTAAAATTGTTAGACCTAACATAAATGATTGACTTCTCAAGCATTTCTAGGTTGGGTCTTTAGGAAGACCCAAAATACTCCAAAATGTTTAGCTAAAAGTGAATAAACAAATGGAAACAATTTTTTTCGGAATTCGGGTTTGAACATCTCTAGGATGACAATAAGTAGGTAACACCATAAAATTACTACAGATATAATATAAAATTGACAATATATAGTTATTTAATATAACATTTGTTATCAGAATTTCAAAAAGCTATAATTTCTAAACTAAGTCAATCCTTTCAATTCTAACTTCACTATCGTTCTTAAATCGGCAACATACAATTTATGTTCAAAACAAAAAATTTAAAAATTAGATTTGTTCCACATAATTTTTTACTCAAACAATTTTCGTCATAATTGATATGAAAATTCCTTTATAAAAAAAAAAAATACTACATTGAGCTCAATTTTTTTCTTTATTTTATCACAAAATTTGACTTTTAATGATCCTTATGTTGAATTCTCAAGTATTTCTGTTTGTCCTAACAATTTTATCCACAAGTACCTACCAAATAAAAATTACGAACAATAACTTACAAAATTAAAATGTTTTAAAATTGCTCAAAAATTATACCATGTCACGAAAAAGTAATATATATTTTCTATGTTGTCCTAATTTCAAGTTTCTATGAATATTTTATGCTGTATTAAAACAAAATACAAAATAATAAAAGCATATTTTTGTAATTTTTCCCGTTTTTCTTACCCTTTATTTTGGGTTTTCTTGATATTATGAAAACTGCTTGGAAAATCAATAAAATTACCCTCCTAAAGTACCATCTAGTCAATATGACAATATTTTCAGCTGCTTTTTTTTTAAATTTAGCTTAAATGTTGATTATAAACGATTTATTTTTTATTTTAAATTATTATTATTTTTTTTTTTTTGCAGATCATCTGCACTCAAAGAAAAAAACATCAACTTCCAAACAAGTCATCTGTATATTATATAATAACATAACAAAATTCTTAAACTTCAATGACATTACAAACATTATAACTGCACTGAATTTACAACATATTAAATTGGACTATGGCAGCCTAAGACTCGAGAACTTAAAACAAGTTAATTATTTACTAAAATGCAAAAAACATTTCAACTATTTAGGACTTAATATAACTGGGGTTAACTTAGAACGTAGAAGACTGAAATTTAACGAATCCACAAAAAATTTAACTCTTAATCATATCAAAATAAGTCACATACCTAACCTAAAATACTTGTTTAATTTAAAAACTTTGGAAGTAACAAATAACCGCATAAAAACCATAAATACAAATTTACCTTTTAACTTAGAACACCTTAACCTATCTTTCAATAAATTAACTCGCATAAAAAACATTGACCATTTAGTGAGACTCACAACTCTAGATCTTTCATGTAACTCTTACATAACTAAANATCTAATAACAAAATACAAACCATAGGAGGATTGGATAAACTAGTTAACCTCAGAAAACTAGATTTATCTAATAATAATATTAGTGTAATACAAAACTTAGACAAACTTATCGCTCTCAAAAAATTAATTCTCTCGAACAACAAAATAGAAGAAATCTATTTTAATTGCTTCTCGAGCATGTGCTCACCAGCACATTCCGTTTATTCGTTTTATGTTGTCGTTATTTATACTTTGTTCAAATATAATATTGTTAATTTAATTTAATTATAACATTTGTTTATAGTACTTACACGTCTCTATCTACCACATTGGCAAATCTCGCCAAAGTACTGTTAAATAAACAAATAAGATTGAACATTTTCTTTAACAGAATAAATAAATGAGGTAAATCTATGATCTCCCTTTCATTAGTTTACTTATATTATATTTACAATGATTAATTTTTGTACATGCATCAAAATGTCAACTTATATTTATGCATTTTTATTGTACATTGTATAGTGATTTTTTTTATTTTTTAAAATTCTACATTTAAGTGCCTTTTTCATTATATTAATACCATTTTATTTTAAAATTTATGTTTTTTTTTTTTTTTTTTTTTTTTTTTTTAAATCTCTCAGCTTATCAAATACCCTGGTATTCAATTCAATTTTCTATCTATGATTTAATCTCATAAAGCTTTTAACATCTTGTTTACATTTTATTAAAATACCTTATATATTTCATAACAATTTAAACGATTTGATCACTGCAATCTTGTAAACGTATTCAAATATGTTAAAGGAAAATATACATTGAAAACTCTTTATAACGAATCGTAAAGGTCCAAGAGATTTATTTTGTTATATAGAATTTTTGCAATAAAGTAGATGAAAGAACTGATGCATGGATTATAATTCAAACTAATTATTATTAAGTAATGTGATCCATGTCCACGTGGTTTGGGTTCGGTGCTATGGTTTTGGACACTGCAATGAGCGCTACAAGAGCCTCGACCTCACCGGCGAGATGTGGAGATGCTGAACAAAAAGAGGCTGACTGCCTCTTTCTCTTACAGAAATGTGTGGCTTGCGATCATACTAGTCTCAAGACTAAACCGCACAAACTAGGTTCCATAGGTAAGAGACGGGCCATCACCGATTTTGTTAAGGTGTCCAACCGATGACGATTTGCTGTCATCAGGTTATCCTCCACACCGCTTGGACAGTGTGACAGCTTATCGCCTAGTATAAACCAGGTTGGCTTTCATAAGGGTAACTCAACCGAGATTGCTATAAACAGGGTCCTGAAGCCTTTCTCAACAACGGGAGTTCAGTGCTCATGTGGCTCTTGACATAAATAACACCTTCAATTCGGTGCCTTGGGATCAAGTAGATGGCTCCCTGGGCAACAAAGGGATTCTTTCCTACTTGGTTAACATACTGCGCTCTTACATAAAGGACCGCACTTTGACCATTCGTCTCCAGGACAGATTCAGCTCGGTTTAGAAATGTCCTTTAGAATGTCTTCTATGACGATCTCCTGATTAAAATTTTTTTTTAATTACCTATATTTATTTACTTTATTTATTTATAAGTATTTAAGTATTAACCATTTTAATAATTTTGTTTTTACTTTATAATTGTATTATTTTTTATAGCAAGTCAAATCAATGGTCTAACTCAGTTAATGAAAAGGATTGAATATTTAAACATGAAATTAATGTATACTAATATGAATATTTACTTCAATAAAACTTGTAAGAAATCAAAGCCAAGAAAGGAGCAGATGCAATATGGTTGAGCTCTGAAATAAAATTTATATTCAGCAAAAAATACGTATTAGTAGGGGAGATTAATAATTTAAAAACAATAGTATCCCAAAATTTAAACCACTTAACAGATTTCACACTTTAAAAATCAAATAAATACAAATTACTACATTTGAAAAATGAGAAATGGCGTAGGGTAAATTACAAAAATTAATATTTCAGTAGCACAAAATACACAGAAATTATAACTTAAAAACCAGCATTCTTTTCAGCCATGAGTTATTAATTTAATTTCCATAATTTTCAATAAAGTTGAAAACAATTTATTAAATAAAGGTAATAAATTCAATACTATTAAAGATTAAACTTTCAATCAATTAAAAATCAATTAACACAGTGTGAATCTGTTATTAATCATATACAATTTCAAAATCAAAATCAAACAAGATATAACTTAATAAACAACACCTATAAAAACTACAAAAATAAACATGATAAAATATTAAAACAAAATAGTATAGTTAAACGACAAAATATAATTATTAACAACATAGCAAAAAAATTAAAAACGAATAATTCAGAAATAGTTCTGGTAGATAAATCTAAAGTTATTTTTATCATTTACACTAGTGAAATTCTTAAAAAAAATTTAGATTTAATAAATAATAATAATATTTAAAACTTAACATATGACTCAACTATAATGTACACTAAGCAAATTAACAAACTGATAACAAATTCGAAAGAAATCATATCTTAAGTCCAAAATAAAATATTATTAAAATCTGGTTACAAAATAGAGGTTCAACACTTACATCCATTCATAAAATTTACATAAACATGATAATCTGATTCGTCCATTAATTAACTTTAAAACTACTCCGGCTTATAACCTTGCTAAGTATTTAGACTCTCTTGTAAAACGACAAATTTAACATGAACACAGATACTTCTATTATAAATACTTATGATTTTATTGGTAAAATGAATACAATTAATAGTCAGGTTACAAAATAATTTCTCTTGTCGTCAAAAATGCATATGCATCCGTTCCTAAATACGAAACAATAAATTGTTTAAAAGATAAACTTATACATAGAAATAAATTTATACAAAAAAGGTACAACAAATTATTCAATCAATAAATGTAATTATTAATCAAAACTATTTCCAAAATAATAATAAATTATATTCTCATAAAGATGAGTTAATTATGGGTGGTCCTTTAAGTGCTCTTTTATCTGAAATTTACATGCACAATTATGAAACCAATAATATTATTAACAACAAAATAAATAGCACATATATAAAAGCATATTATAGATATGTTGATGACACGTTCATTTTATTTAGAAGTTCCAATAGACAAGCAGAAAATATAATTAATTACCTTAACAAAATAAATTAAAACATTCAGTTTACACTCAAAATTCAAATGAATAGGTAATAAATTTAATTTCTTAGATCTTACAGTTTCCATTATAAACAACAAATTTGATTTTAGTATTTACAGGAAACCTACACAAACTGATGCTATAATACCTCGTGATTCTAATCACTCTTATCCTCAAAAAATATAATTTTTTAATTCTATAGGCTTGAACGTATTCCATTAAATTAACATAATTATCAACACGAGCTTAATATTATCTGTAATATAGCCCATAGAAATAATTTCAATTTAAATACTATTAAAAAAATGCATAAATGTATTAAAGAAAAAATGATACACAACTATCACCAAATAATGCTGTTAAATATTGTAACATAACCGACGACTGTTACCCCTCTGTCTATTGAACGATGTCCACTTATTGAATCAGATTTAATTCACAATTTGCCTATGAGTGCTGCCGGTTATCCTTATTTGAAGTTATGTAATTATTATTCATTATGATATCATAGTATTGTACACGGTCTTGTACAATTGTGATACTAATCAATTTATTTAAAATTTGAATTAGTATTATGAAATATTCTGCATAATATTCTACTATAAAAGCATGTGCCAACCGCGAGGTCCTAGGCAAATGTCATAACTGCTTAGTGCCTACCCCTAATGCCGGCTGTGTTCTCATCATGTTTATTACATGTAATATTATAATAATTTCACTTGCTGTTTTCTTAATAAACTCTTATTTAAGAAACACCGTAAATTTACTCCCTCAGAAACTATTTAATACGGATAGAAATTATTTTTATAATGAAATTTAACCTCCAAGTGAAGGCTAAAACATGGGTTTGGATATTTTAACATAAAATATTGATTTTTTTTTTTTTTTTAGTAGATTTATAAACGACCTTGGTGACACGGATAAAAAAAATGAACGGTTATTGTTATTTTAATAATTGGTTGAAAGATGAATTATTACTGGGCAACAACGATTAATTGTGATGGGGAAGGGATAAGTTTGGAAACGGGAAGACACGTTAAATTTAATTTCTTTTGTTTATTTGTCTAATGTTTTCGAAAAGAATATAATATATTGCTGGGTGATCTATTTAGTATATTACAATATGATATGCTCGAAAGCGGCTACCATAATAATATTATTTCGATGTCGAAAATATTACAATAACGTCAATTACGCATCGATGGACGCCGAGCACGTGCGACCGAACCACTAGTCGTGGACGCCAAGTTACTGGCATCCGGACACCATCATGCACCAATCGTATAATTGTACAATTGTATAATCGGTTTGTAACGGTACAATATTATTGTTCGTGGTCCGTCACGTCCCGGACGGTGATCAGCTAGTTGCACCCAACCGGTGGCGCGCACTGCCACTATCAACGCGGCCGAGATTTGAGCCAATTCGATGGCCGTTATCCGCAGACGTCCGTGACCGGCACATTGGATGCTCGCGGGCCCGTCAAACTCTGTCGCTAATGGCCACCATCTCAGTCCTCGCCGCATTATCGGCCGCAATCGCGGACGCCGTGTCACCGGTAATATTATTACCGAATGGGATTTATAAATGAGCTGAACATGCAAGGTGTAATTATATGTTAGTTATATTATATCGTTCGCGTCTAAATACAGAAAAACAGAATACGTGCATTCTGATTGCAGTCGTATTTAATAAAACAATCGACACGTACGTTTTGTGTTCACCGCGGTAACTGCAGTCGCAGTACAAAAGTAAATCGACGTCGTAAATTAACTCGATAATATTCCGTTGTCGTTGGTAATTACAATAATAATAACATTAATAATAATAATAATAATAATAATAATAATAATAATAATAATAATAAGAGGTATTTTATTATTTATAGTCGACGGTTTCTTTCGTATACACCGCTGTATATTACACGATTTTCATTTATAATTTTTTTTTAAAATTTTTATAATTTTTATAATTTTAGATAATAACAAGCGCCTGTGTGTGCGTGAAAATGGATTATTTTAACAATATTTTTACTTTGTTTCGCAAACTACTATTGCCGTACTCGTGGCCGGAAAACGGGACGCCCGTCGCGGACGTCTTGTCCAATATGAACGCGTTCGGCCCGCTGAAGCGGTTCCCGTCTGTAGACAGTCTGTCCGTGTGGACGCCGTCCCGAACGGCCAGAACCGAGTACGCGATGCGCCAAATGACGCTCGCCGGGCTGACCACCGAAAAGCCGCGCGAGAATGTGGACCGGACACTACTCGAAGAGTCGTTCAAGCTGATGAGGGCTTGTCAGCTAAAGGTAATACGACCGACGAGCACGGCAATTGAATGTGTACTGCAGCTTTTTTACTTGGCTATACTACACGGGTCACTTTTTTTTTTTTAGATTTTGAAAAAATAAACTTAATATTTATTTTACTTTTCACCCCAAAAATAAGGACAATTGCATTCATTGCGTATTTAATGTCTATATCGTATTTTTCTCGTTACTTTTGGACATTTTTAAGCGGATTTAGTTGTGAAAGAAATCGGATTGAATTTCAATCATCGTGTCGTTGCGGTGTTTATTTTTAACTTAGGTCGTGCCTTTTTGTTTTTCCGGTTCCGGTACCAACTGTTTTACTTAAAGGTTCAAGTGCATAACAAATACAAATTATGGTTTAGACTTGGGATTCTGATCGGGTCCATATATTTTTTAGATCCGACGCGTAGCTCGAGATCTATTGGTTTTACTATGATGTGTGTATTTTGTTTTCTGTCTTTAATCAACTTTTCTACCAGAAAACTTACTCCGGAGTATAGACTAAAGCATCTTTTCTGAGAGGTAATTTTCTTTAATTAGTGTATTAAGGAGGTGATTTTTTTGTAGAGTTTTTCAAAATATTTGGAAAAAAGTATAGGTAAAACGGTAAATATATTTACGGTGCACCTCAGCGTTACCAATTTCATTATTTGTTCAATGTTATGTTTTCTACCAGAACTATTCCAATACTATTTTCAGAACTACTCATATCGAAAAATGACAAAATATCGATTTCGTTACTTATATCACGTAGCCAATGAGTAGAGAGCAATTTTTTAATATCTAAAGTATTTTTCATAATAATTCGGAAAAACCAAAAAAGACGAAATATACAATTTTTTTTTCAAATTGCAGCACAACGATTTCATCATTTAAAATGTGTGCGGTTTATGTTTTTTATCATATACTGTTCCAATAAAAAAATATCAAAATATCTTTTATATCGAATTTTTAATCTAGTTGGTGGCCAAGAAACTTGTTTTTGATTTTTTTTTTTTTTTTTTGTAGTTCTTTTAACAATTGAGCAAACCAAAAAATACATAGAAAGAATGGGAAAATGTACGAAAAAAAATAATTTTATTATTTTAAATTTTGTCTTTTTAATAAAATTCAGTTTAAATATTCGTACATACTTTTGACAGAAAACTTATATTCACTTTTTTTAGATGGGGTAAAACTTTCAGAATATTTAAGCAATTTTTGACATTTTAGACATTTAAATGTTGCGAGATTTTTACGTAATTTTTATTCAGTAGGTATTCTGTAAATAAATTTTTAGACTTAACAGAAATTTATAAAAACTTGGTAAGAGGTTCATAATAATTTATAAGTCATACTTAGTGGTACTTATATACATTAAATTTCTTTTCTACCTTCCCGACTTCTCACCTACAGTAGTGGCCCACCAATCGTACGATTTTTAATGTCAAATTTTAATGAAAATCATAAATATTACGGCTTTTAAAACTATGTACAACCGAAGTTCACTCTGAATCGTTTTCGTTGTTTAAAAATATAAACCAATAAATACCTTTATGTATCTTACCTTTCTATTTTATTTTTCCACCTATAACAATGGTCCCCAGTATCGCTTTATTTTTTCAAATTAAATTACAAAAAAAAAAACCGAAAATAATAAATGTATTATTTTCATAAATTTCCCCGTTCTTTTTACGTTTACTTTTGGTTTTACTAAATTTTAAAAAAAATACAATCAAAAAACGACTTTGGTGCTTACCAATAACGTTAAAAATTAAAATTAATTGGTCGTTTGTTTTTTTTTTTTTATTGGAACAATATTTCTAGTAGAAAACATAGTTGGCAAAAATTAAAAATAATGAAATCGGTAATTCAGTGGCACTGTGATGTACCGTAAATATTTGTTGTCTATAATTTTTTTTCTTTATTATTATGAAAATCCCTTAAAAAATCAAAAAACAACTTCTTTAATGCATCAACTAGATAAAATTACCTTTCAAAATAGCTACTACACTTGATATATCAGAGGAAGTTTTATTTTCGAAAAATTGTTTACAGAAAGAAAAATAAAACCATATAATATCATGGTAAAACCTATAGATTTCACGCTCCGCTCTTAATCTAAAGTGCATCATTATAATTTTACCTTCAATATCATAAAAAACAAATTGATGACTGAAATTGACCTTCTTGTCTCAGGTATTGATGTGAAACGAATACGACCAAAATATACCAACATTTAATCAATGTACAGCTTTATTTAAGTATAATAATTTATTATGTACTTATTACTTACCTATACTTTATATAGTTCGTTAATTATGAAAAAATATATTAAAATGAATAAATCTTTTAAAAATTAAAAATAAGAAACTATTTTAATCGTTATAAAAAACCCGGTATTTATCATTAAAAAATATGGGTTCTGGTTAGATTCTGAGAAGGTCGTGCCTAGGGAGGTGTGAGAGGTGCCCACTCACCTAACCACAGGGGCGCCAAACAAAGACCGGAGGGGTGACTGAAAAGTAGTTTAATTGAATATTTTTACTATTAATGTACAAGTGAACGCAGCCGGACAGGTTTAGCATTCAGATTATGATCACTATTTATTTTTCCATCGGTTAATTGTAAAACCATTGGGTGACGATTCTATTTAGCACGGTACTGTGGTATATTTAAATAGTTTTTGGATTCCAGAACCGGTTTTTTTTGGTTCGATTCCAGTTCCTGATTTAAGCAAACCTACAAACCTATTAAAGATGTATTTTTCGAGGGTTTCAACTTTCAACCCCACCTACCATTTTTATGCTCATATTTTACCAATTTTTTTAGAGCAATATAGTTTAAACTAT
Organism: Cinara cedri; assembly: GCA_902439185.1. Classification (NCBI taxonomy): domain Eukaryota; kingdom Metazoa; phylum Arthropoda; class Insecta; order Hemiptera; family Aphididae; genus Cinara; species Cinara cedri. The sequence continues at coordinate 455,684 of CABPRJ010001468.1, read as the reverse complement.
AGTATTATAAAAAAATAATAAAATAATTTTTTTTAAATTGTAAATATTTATAAATATTCAGTCGCGTTTTACATTTTGACTGTGATATACCCGATGATGAATTTTTAATTTGAAACCGGTCATATAATACGCTTATAATACTCCAGGCGATGCATTTATTCATTTTATTAATTTTTTATTTCTATATTTATTTACTATATTTATTGTATTATTATATCATTCAGATACTTACTGTTTTACAATGGATATTTCTATAAATAATTACCCCTTTGGGGTGTTAAATAAGCAAAATAAAAACAACAAAAAATAATTGGGAGGTAATTCGATTCTAAAGTGACGAAGTTCTGCTACTTAAGGGTGTTTTTCGTTTTACACATTGGATCTGTTATACGAAATTATTTTACAAAATGCCATAATTATGAAGTATCTTATATTTAGACTATAAACGACTGTTCATTTATTTTCAAAGGTAATAAACGACAAATTGCAGAAGGCAGGGAAATGTAAAAAACCATTGCCCGGCTATAAAAAAATCATTGATAAAGAATTCAAAAAGTTATACAAAGAATATTTGGCGTTAGAAACTGAAAGCGCATGGACCATGAGATTTGGTACTGGCGATCAGAGTCTTTGGTGTCGTGTCCAGGATCATTTGAACAAAATCACGCAGTTTTTTTACCAACATATAGAACACGTAAATTCGGCAAGTTGCGATTGGTCACCACAGTATAAAACCATGATAATGGAACATTTAAAAACCTTGTTCGATAAATTCACTAGCAGCATGGACGAGTGGATAAACATGGTAGATTGCTCCAAATAAACAAATAGTATCCGAATGTCAAAAACTTGTACAAGTTTGATAAATAAATTTCAAAAGTATTAAGTATCATAATAATATTGACTATGCGTCTTAATAATATTTCACACCTTGTGTTGTTTAAGCCACAGGGCACTGTTTTAAGCGATGGGCGTAACTTAATAATTTCAAATATTAATATTGATGAACGTCAATGTCCAATATTCTGAGCCAGAAGTGCAGAACCAGTTATGCAATGGTTTTTGAAAAAAGGTCATTACTGTCATCATATTTTAATTGTATAGTCAATACTACCATTACTTATTTAGTAATGGTGGACATTCATAAGTTAAAACTTTAAACTTAACTAGACAATTAATATTATTATTAACTAATTAACTTATTTATAACTAGTTTAAGTTTTCATTATTTAAATTTAACCTATCATAAATTAACTTTTTACAGTTAATTTTCATAAATATCCAATTAAGTTAACGATATATATATTCAAATTGACCGTAATGGTTTTATTAAAATATTTATTTATTTATTATATGTAAATTAAAATATATACATATGCTAAAAACGTTTTACCTGATATAATTTTATATCTTTATGAATTTTAACTATTAACATGGCTAGCAATAAACTAAAGTTAATTTTTGATCAACCGAAAACTTAAATCGTTTTTGTTTATTTACTTGACCTTGTGATCGAATCAATTATTTTAATTAACTTGCTTACTATTCCTATTAAATAGCTATGTGCATACCCTTTACACCAAACATTTATTTATATTTAATTTGTATTTCATAATATGTTTTATACATAATTCATACATTTTTAAGTATTACAAAACTCTATCCCTATTATAGCTGAAAATTTAATCTGGCTGTTTATACTATGTTATTTCTTTTTGTATCACAACTATCAGAACACGACTTATACGCATATATTGAATACTTTATTATGTGCAGCTGACAAAATTATAGCCAAAGCTATGGAATTGGCAAGTTTAATGGCATTTTAGAATAGTCGATTGAAAAACTTGTTTTACAAATTTTGAAAACGTTTGGAAAGAAATACTATACAATGTAAAACAAATCATTAGGCTGAAACAAAAATTCGAAAAATAATTCTAAGATAAAATTTTTTTTTTTTTAAATTTAAAATTTGAAATACAGCGGATACATAATATTATATTGGTATATCTATACACTTTTTTAGTATAACATAATAACGGTTTTAATGTACGGAATAAAACAGATAAAAAAACATAATTTTTGTTTTACGCAACTTTATTCTATGAATAATAACGATGGTCAAAATATTAAGAAATAAAAATTCTTGGTGATTAATGTTTTACTTTGGTTTATAAAAATAGTTTGGTTTAAAATATCGTTATGGTATTATTATAATTATTAAAAAGCATCTTTTATATTTTGTAATTGTCGAATAGCTAAATCTGCCGGAAGATCGAAATTATATTGATTCAGTTTTTCTAACGAATGCAACGCGTCCTCGAAACCTGGAATCAAATTAATTTTAAAATGCATTTTATCTCAACTTTTTAACATAATCCGCAGCTATCGAATAAAACATAACGGTGAACAACTATTTATTTATAATACCCGTCTGCGCTACATAACTCCAAGGTTGATAGTAAAGCTCGATTAACGATTGACATTTGAATATAAATTTCAACCAACTGACCAACATTTTCGAACTAAAAACAAAAAGTGTTGCGTTATGAAAATATTATATCAGTTGTTATTTTATTAATAATAAACATATACGACTAGGTATATGAAATTAACTTTTAAAAAAATACAAAGCCGGGCAGTAACAAGTTAAATATCTAAAAGTTAAATTATAAGTTTAACTTTTTATAACTTATTTGTATAACTTTTAATTTAAATACCTAAAGAAAAAAAATCAAAATTATAAAGCACGTTAATTATTCCTTTTAATAATTTTAACTCAACTCAGTTATTTTATTATAATGTAACTATGTTTAAGCTATTTATAATTTTTTTGTACAAAAACCTTTTTACCTATATACCTATTTTTTACATTTATCTTTTGACGAAAATTAGTTACTTTTACTTGAATATCACTATCATATAACAGCAGTGGATTGCGGCCTATGAGATACCCACACGGTTCACATTCGCCTTGAATGGTAAATGTATAAAAAGCATACATTTTTGTTTGTACTTAACATGAAGGCATTTAAGGTCTTTCGCACGCTTCCACCAAGGTTATGCGATTTTATATTAGGTATGTCTAAAAGAAACGTAAGGGTAGTGCTAAAAGTACATGAAAAAAAGCATCTTTTAGATGACTAAATAACGTGTGAAGACATCCTTGATATGTATTCTAAATCAATTGTATGTGATAATTTCATTTATTTTCGACAAGGTTGAAACATATATAGTATACAGTACTATGTAAAACTACTTTCTTACTTTTATACTGTATACGATTGTTGTACAAGTATATTAATTTTTATATAATTATACTTATATTATTACTGTGTAATTTATAAGCTAATCCTAATTAATTATTATTTGTTTAAAGTTCTTTAATATTTTATTTCAATAAATAATGAATAATGAAAATATTATAAATTTCATAGAAATGTTATTTTATTATTTTTAACGAATTCATGTTGTTAATTTATTTAAGAACAATATGATTTAAAATATTTATGGAAAAATTAAATTACAGTAAAAAATATTGATCAACTTGCCCAGCTTTGAAAAAGAACAACATAGTTGTATAATATTGTGGCTCACTTTAATCCTCCGCATATGAAGGCTTTGAAGCACGAGTCGTAACTTCGTTTAAAACGGGAATGAGACGAAATTATATTTCCGATAATAGACAGTAAACCCTGTATAATATAAATCAAGAATATTATATTTGTTAACGAAAAACACAAATACAGTTAATTTGCTAATATAATATTAGAGGTGAATAAAAAAAGGAAAAATAATAATTTACTTGTTTGTATGAAATCGACGATTTACATCCTTCGATGTCTAAATTAAAACTTTGAGATAGTTTGCGGGCAGGCGTCGAATTAAAATAATCGCCATTTTTTATCTCGTAATATTTTAATATGAGCTCCCACGCATGCATTGTCGTTTTCGTATTGTTCGTTTTTGGATGCAAACAATCCACAAACGGTACGACACTCGTGCTTTGACCCACCTGTATTATCATGGGTTTAGAATCATTTTTTTTTATCATCTACACTTAGGTATATAGTTATAGTTGGTGATTGTAAATCTAAAAATTGAAAACATTCGAAATAAATTCCGATGAAATTATATACAAAAACCCGAGTTAAGATTATTGTAAAAATATTTTTGTGTAGGCAGATACCCATATAATATACAAAAATCTAAGAGTATAAACACAAGTAATGGAATTTAAAGAGGATAATATTTTGAAGGCACTACGTGGCCTTTTTTCCTAAAATATTATGAAACAAAAGAGTTATTATGAAGATGTTGATATTTGGTTTTTCAAATAGCAAATTTGCTTAGCAATCTTTCAGAAAAAAAAGAAAAAGAAACGCGGTATCCCTAAAAATACGCGCCTCTTTAAATATTAGATTCTGAACGCAGCGAGTGAGAAATATTTTGGTTTTACTATGTGTGTGATTTGTTGTTGTTTGTATTATTATTTTTTCTTCCCGTGTATTAGCATTTTTTCTACCAAAAAAAAAACTTGCTCCAATTAATAAATAAATGTAGGAATCACGTCATCTATTTAAATACTTAGGAACAAAGTATATGTATCAATTATCAGGTCCGATGAACGGGAGAGGGGTCGCGATTGAATTACTCCGGGCCCGGTATGTGAATTGAAAAAGCAAAACAAAATAAGTGTTTATGGAATTTTGAAAAATCCGGGCCCCCACGAGTATCCCATAAAACTTTAATGTAAAATAATTGTATTATTTGAATTTTTGAACAAAAAAAGTATGCGGCTTATTATCATACACCATGTACATAGTACGCTTGGTGTTTCAAAGAAATAATAAATAATTTGATATAAAGTAGCATGTAATGAGTTTAAAATGATTATTTCAAGAATTATCTTTGCGTAGTAGATCAGGTAGATAAGACAACAAAAGTCGAAGAACGGTGCTGTACATTTGATATAATACATATTTTTTTATTGTGTCTTTAGGATAAATAAAGATATTATTTTAAATAATGGCGTGTTTCAATTTTTAATTAGAAATATCGAACATCTATGTAAAACAGAGGTCCCCAAAGTGGTCTATGTAGACCGCTAGGGGTCTATTCTAAACTGTAAGGGTTTTAAATCACCGAAAAAAAAATTGGAGGTGCGTGCTATGTAAATTAGGATAATAAATGATATAAAGAGGGAGAGGGGGAGATCTATGAAAAGCAGGAAAAAATTGGCAAGTGGTCACAGGAAAAATGTTTGTGAACCTCCAAAGTAAAATATGGGAAAAAAGGGGGGGCTCGTATGTCACTACTCCCGGACCCCAATTTTCTCTCCACGGCCCTGTCCATTATATAATTGTAGGATAAATAATGTAGGTTATAATACATAATCTAGGATTTAATTGTTTTTAAATAAATTAAAGTTTAAAAAAAAGTTGTATTATATATCAGTGATACAACTAGGTTATAACCTCGAAATTTGAACTAATTTTATTACGGACTATACGTATTACGCAAAATTGCTTAATCTATAATTCAATTACAAACATTGTCTCGTAATTTTTATAATGTATTTTTCGTGCACTTTACCTATTTAGTAAATTATTATCCCAAAAACCTGTCTAAAAATTCATAATCTTCCCGCCCGAAAATGAAGCCCGGTCTATAACCAAAGCTGGCATTAGAATTCAGCTCTTTTACACTCCGATATATATAATCACAGTTAACATCAATAAATGTTGAGCTCTCTAATAGGCACAGTTTGAATCATTTTGTCAATGATTTATTGTTGCTTTCTATATTATGGCTAATCATGTAAAATTAATACTTGCAGGTTTGTGCCTTTTTGTGACCCTTCCTGAAAAATAGTGGGCTTACCGACTTTTAGATATACCCGAGAGTTTTACGGTAGGAAAATTATAATTTATTAAAAAAAAAAAAAAAAATAAAATATACATATTGTGAGTTTACCACCATGAGACCGTGTTGTATTAAATGTTGAATGGCCGGTGCTAAACGTTTTCGAACCACTAGAGCGATTTTCCCGTTACATTCCATCGAAACGATAGCGCCTTCGGAATCGGACATATAATCACTGTCGACATGTATTTCAGGTATAGCCAGCATTTCTAACAGTTCTGCAATGACCAATTCCAAGTTGGCTCTGTAATCGCTATGAGGGAAAAACGATTTTTTCATATCAGTTTTCTAAAGTTCTAAATTATGATTATCAATGATTAAGTATAAGTACAGTTGTCTAATATTTTATACATTTATGATTTTTTGAGGATTTGATGAGGATTTCCTATCTCGGGCACGTGTTTTTGAGTGGCATAAATTATTTTCTGAAGGTCGAGAGTGCACCGGAATCCAATTCAGTCGTAATCCAAATTCAAAACCGTTTTCTTCGATATCAACGGCATCGTGATGACTGAATGGGTTCCAGAGAGTCAAACTGTGAACTACCATTACCATTTGACAGTTTTGGCAACATTGCGCGAATGAGTTCGTAAGAAACGGTCGATATTGTGGAAAAATAAATCGTGGATCTTGCACCAGGATAAAGCGTGAAGCGTTATTTGGCCGCTTAAGGCACTCTAGTACTCGAACACGCGTCTTACTCACCCGACTTGGCACCCTGCGACTTTTACTTGTTTCCGAAGATAAAGTCTGCCTTAAAAGGAATCCGGTTTGAGTAGATGGAAGAGGTGAAACAAAAATCGGCGAAACTCCTGAATGGTCTTACGAAAACAGACTTCCAGCACTGCCTCGAGCAATGGAAGAAACGAATGAAACAGTGTGTGGCGAGGGGAGGGGAGTATATTGAAGGGGAGCATTTGAATGTAGAATAACTTTTATAATAAAACACTTTTTCGTAACCAGTCTCGTTATTTTATAGCCACCCCTCGTACAATAAAAATAAAATCAAATTTTAATGAATTAATCGCATTGTAATGAACTTACCCCCAATGATTTATTTTCATGGTTTTCTTTAGGGTGTTCTTTTTGAAATGACGTTGGTTGCAAGATATCTGAGTACCAATGAACATTTGAACTATTGCGGTTAACCGTTTTACCGCGCCAACTGTTTTCTGTAGTTTTGTCGACAACATGTAAAAGATATAATATAATATTACATTATTTACATAAAAAAAATTTTTTTAGATGCAACTCAAATTTAAAATATGTACATTTTTTTTGACGCAAATTAATTTCAATATCCAAAAGAATTAGGCATTTTTATATCTTATAATTAGGGATTTCGATAAGTATTTATAATTTATCGATTTATTATTATATTTCTTACCTATCCAACTATAATATTTTAGTTAAACAGACAATTAATTAATAAGAGAGGCATGTGTAGGATACGACTAGTTTAATGGATATTAATCCGTTGTAAATTAATTTACTAACAAGTTTATGTGGTTTTTGTTAATAACGGTGCAGAACTTTGGGTTGTGGTTTGTTAAATAGATAATTTATATTCGTTATAATATTGTCACGTTGTTTTATACGAGAAGCTGTTATTAAGATATTAGATGAAGACAATGAACAGGAAATATTACGGAAACTGACGTTATCCTGAAGTTTTTAGCTATCACCCTCAATGACACATTCAATTTAAAATGAAAACCATTGTTATTTAGAAAATAACCGAACCGTGTTACACGAAAACATCGGTTTTCACATGGATTAGTAGAATTTAAAACGGTTTTTACTTAAAACTATCCATCGGACATAAATGTGTTATACATTACAACAGTGGACGCATTTATCCTCACTATCACTTTTTTATTATTATTATTGCTGTAATTATTTCTAGAGCATTATGGTTCCTCTATACTATAGTTTTCAAAACTAAAAATATAAATTAATATTGTTAGAAAAATGTGTTAAATCAATTGATTTTATTTCGTAGTAGTAATACAAATAATTTAAATTGTTTTAAACTTTAAAAAATTATAGAAAATTAATGATTCGGTAAATATTTCTAACACTGAAATTTTTGTTATTTTTAGTTTGAAGAAAAATACAATATAGAAAAATGATAGCACAAGACTTTAGTTATTATTATAACAAAATAAAAACTTGAAATAATTATTACAACTAAAATAGTTTTGAATATATTAATATTTTTAAGAAAAAAAAAAAAAACTTAAAAATATTGACAAATTTAAATCTATTTCAGGTATCAGATCTTCGTGATATAGGCTGTTCCTGTATACATAATTATAGACTATGTTACCAATTTTCAAAAAAAAAGATTTATCAAAACTCATATTTATATTATAACTTTAGGCACCAAAGTTTTATAAAATTACCACTTCTCTCGATTTTCGATCGAACATTATTTTGTCTTTGGATGCTGATATTTTAGTGTTTTTCTCTCCCGGTGTTTTCAGTTTTATTTTTCCAGCTGAAAATAAATAGGTATTTACAATACATGTAAATGGCAGATATAATATTTGTAGTAATTATAATTTGTTGTACACAATACACATTTGTGGATCCAGGATAACGGGTGGGGAGAGGGGGGCGATTTGGAAAATTATGACGAGCTCAATGACAAATCAAGCTAAGAGTATAATGCAGCTGATAAGGTTTTATTTGAGAATGAACAGAGAGAGCGATCGCTCCTATCGGTTATGCACTATATCATATTGGATTTAAATTTAAAGAATAAAGAATAAAGAGTAAATAAATGTCATAATACAACTAATAGATTTGTATAGATAGATAAAAATATAAAATAATATATATAAAATACTAGCGGAGGGGAGGGTGATGTTCTTCATACGTTTAAATATGATTTAAAAAAACCTAAACATTTTTTTATTTAAAAATGTAATTTTGCCGTTCGGGTGAGTGGTGGGTTACTATTACACATGCTATATCGATTTGTCTCTGTCAAGGAAAAATACGAGTTAGTATAATATTATTATGTTCGTGTCACGAAGCACAACAATATTAAATTTGGTTAAACCTATACTAATACAAGCACTATGATATATTATCGCAGTTCACTAAAAATAAAGATTGATTTGTTTCTCTTTATTCCTCCGGAAAAAAGCGTTTTACATCATTATAAAATACGAGATTCCATTTCCCTTATGTGCCCTAAATCAGAATATCTGATTTACTATCTACCTACCTACTTAAAATATGCAGCTAATATACGAGATACGTATATTTCAATATCAAAAAAATCAAAGGTTGTAGGTTGTTAATTTTAGATGTATATTGGTTTTAAAATAATATATTTATTTTTTTTTTATCAGTGAACAACTTTCTTTTAGAAATTTTGCTCTAATTTTCAATTTTAGTAATTTTATTTCAGGGAAATTTTCCCGGGTTAATATTTTAAGAAGGTAAATTTATGATTTTTCATAATAAATGGAAAAATTGGGAAAATGTACGAAATGTATTATTTTTAAATCGTGAATATTTAGACTTTTTAAAATGTGTACAACTAAACTCTACTCAGAATCATTTTTCGTTAGCATTGATTAATTGTTGCGTACAGTTATACATTAAATTTCCCCTCTACTTTCCCAACTTCTCACTTACAACAATAGCCCACCCATCGAAGTATATCCGTTTGTTTTTTGTTTGCGTATAGAAATAATAATGACTCAATATTTTAGATTCTGAATGGTGCGAAGAAACTCATGGCTTTAAAATTATGTTTATTTTTTTTCTGACTGAGGAGATAGTTTAAGGAGGTACTTTTTATTTTTCCAGGAGTTTACTCAACAAATGGAAAAAAACTGAGGAAAAACAAGAAAATGTACGAAATGTATGTATTAGTAAAATCATATTATGGACATTTTTAATCTTGTGAACAATTTTTCTATCAGCAATTTTGCTCCAATTTAAAATGATAGCACTTTTTCTTAAATGAAATCTGACTAGGTAGTCACTTTTTGATTTTCTTAGTATTTTTCCCAATAAATGGAGAAAATCGGAGCGAAAAATGGAAAATCGGGAAAATGGTAATTATATATATATATATTATTATATATTTATATATATATATATATATATATATATATATATATATATATTACATATATATATATTGTTGACGAAGCAATTCTAACAACTGAATTCCGCTCAGAATTGTTTTTTTGTTAGCAATGGTTTATCGTTGCTTACAGATATACATTAAATTTCTTTTCTACTATACTCTCCCAATTTCTCACCTATAACAGTGGCCCGACCACAAGCGAATATTTCAGTCTTTTTTATATTTGTTTATATTGTGTACAACAATTCTACCAGAAGTCTTACTCTGAAATATCAAGTATAACATCTTTTCTGAAATGGAATTTTCCTGGAGTGGTACTTTAGGGACGTAATTTTTTAATTTATCCTGGAGTTTTCGCAATAAATGTGAAAAAAATGGAAAAATGTACGAAATATATTATTTGAAAACCGTAAATAGTACAGTCTTTCAAACATCTATAACCGAACTACTTTCAGAATCATTTATCGTTAGTAAATATTAATCGTTGCGTGTAAATTAAATTCCCCTCCATATCCTACTTTACCAACTTTTCACCCACAACAATGGCCCACCCATCATGAGAAGTATGTCGGTTTTTTTTTCAGGATGGATATCTATAAATAATTTTCTTTGTCAAAATCAAATATATAATAATATTTACTAACGCATTGATGTATAACGGAAATTGTGATTTCCGGTGTCATAAAGTTACAGTTAAAATAAAAAAAAAAACAGATATAACGTAATATAATACAAATTAATATCAACGACATTCTATTGACACACTATTATATTATGTTATATAATTTTATTTTATGAATATGTACATTTTTTTAATCGATTCAACTCACTTTGTAAATAATGTATAAACCTTTCGAGATCGGCAATTTGGGTTTTTAATTGATCGACCAAGTGTTCCGTGGCTTTCATCGGATTCACTAGCTAAACACAATCGGATAATATTAGTTGACAAACAAAAAAAAATCAATTAAAGTTAACAAATAATTATTTTAAAGGCATTGGTTATTTAAATAGGACCAGTTCAGCAATATTCTTTTTTAATGTCGAGAATAAGAATTACAATTAATTTAGGTGAGTATCTATTCTTTATTTACTTACCTCCGTCATTAATACAAATATTCACATTTATCATACTAATTTTTCATTTACTAATTTTTAACCATAGAAATGACGTTTATTCATGTTTCTCAAATTTTTATCTATTATGTCTACAATATAAATTTAATATTGTTATTTTATACATTATCAATGTGATAATTAAATATCTTTAAACCTTGAAAATTATGGTGATGTGATTTTAAAATCGTTTGAACTGTTATTATATTATCGTCCAATATAAAAACTATATTTGTATTTTTTTCCCACATTATTTAACTTAATATACGTAATAGTAATTACGTTTAAAAACGCCGAAAAATGCTACCGTGTATTTCCAGATTATATAACTGATAAAATAATCGCGAAATTTAGAAATTCAATATAATATACATTTATAACTAAAGACATACAGAATGATCGATTTATTATTATTTTTAAATTCTAAGCGGAGTGAGGAATGTATTGGTTTTATAATAAGTTTATTAATTTTTATTATTTATCTGTGAATAACTCTTATAGCATTTTCTATTTCAATTTTCAAGTGTAGCACTTTTTCTGAAAGAAAATCTGACCGAAGTGTTACTATATAGGACGGTAATTTTTTGATTTTTCCAGGGGTTTTCATAATAAATGGGAAAAACTAAAAGAAAACGTAGAAAAAACGAGAAATTTGCTAAATATACCTATTATTTTAATTTTGTTTTTTGCTGATACTCAATTAAAAATATTAGTGGAGTCTTGAAATTCCAACAAAGAAATTGTATCTACCTTTCTAGATGTGGTAAAATTGTAAACATTTTAGTCATTTTAGAGTTATACTCGTATATAGATATTTTAATTATGTGAAGTTTTTACGTAATTTTCATTTAGTAGGTAGTTATTCTGTGGATAAAATTTTCAAGGCCAAACAGAAATGCTTGAAAATTTAACAGGAGATTCATTATAAGTAGTACTTAGTAGAAAAAACAAAATTAACGATATGAAGTATGATTTTTTTTTATAAGAATATTAATTTTAAATTTTGACGAAAATCGTAAATATTACGGCTGTTCAAAACATACATGTATAACCTAACCAACCTCCGCTCAGAATCGTTTTTTGTTAGCAATGATTAATCGTTGCGTACAGATATACATTAAATCCCCTCTATATCTTACCTTCCAATTACTGACCTAGAACAGTGACTTACCCATCGTGTAAAGTGCGTCAGTCTTTCTGTTATTTCTGTTTTTTTTTTCACCCTTATTTTCATTAGTAAAATTATTATTAAAAGTACCCACGTTTAATTTTCAAATTGCAACATATATTTAAAACTCTATAAATAGATTAAATTTACATTTAAACACATTTCGATGGTGTTTTGTTAAAAGAATGTACACCACTAAAAATCAAAAAATACATTTTTGGTACCAAAAAAATCAAAAAAATTAGGAGCATAAACTGGTAAAAGGACGTATTTAAATATAAACAATTATATTGTTAATGTAGACTAAAATATATCAGGGCATCCTTTTAAAATATAATTAAATCAACACTGATTTGTTAAAAGGGCGTATACCACATTCAATGTGTGTGTAATTCGTGTCTAAGGTTGATTATAAGGAGTAACTTTATTGTTTTCCATGATAAACATCGTTATAAGCTGTTTTTGCTGTTTTTTTTTTTTGCTTTCTGAAAAAAAGTAAAATTTTCTCGACGCCCTTTTAACAAAACACCATCGATTTATTATGGGTACTACCTATAATATTCTACAGGTAAACCGGCTTGTATACATCTGAGAAATTTCTGGAGACCTTTGCATTATTTGAAAAATAAATGATATAATTTTTAGCGTGACGCCAATAAGAACGTCAATAGAATTGATCAGGAAAACAATGTTGAACTTCCTCAGAATATCTATTTCCATCTATAGCCTTGGGACTAAATAATAATTTTACGTAATTTATTGTCGGGGTGCAAAGACGATGCGTATTATTATAATATCGTTTTATTTGCGATCCAATTATCTCATAATCCGTTCGTATCCAATGTCAAATGCGTAGGTACTGATAAGAGGTTTCGGTTTATCGATTTTCAGTACTCTTATATAGTATACATATATAATTACCTATATAATACGTGAACCATGAAAAGTAATATTTTATATAAGATAACGCCTCCCCCCCATAAATTTGTATAATTCATGTAATTCGATAGGTTGATAAACTACGATACAAAATTCACGATTTATACTATATACTACTTTACTTAACTTAGCCATTTGATTTTATCGGCCATAAATTATCATAGCACTAGAGTATATAATATTATTATTAGGACAAGGGTTGTTGTTAGATTTTTATGAGTATACTTTATGGTAATATATCACATTTAACGTTAATTATAATTATATTGATTTATGTATTATAGGTATAGATACGCAAATTGAAATTATTCCATAATAAAAATGATAATCATGCGGTGGCATGACCAAAGGGAACAAGAACTATATCCTCCTCCGTATCATTGATCGTATTTTAAAATATGTGTTACCATAATAATCTTACTCATTGGTATAAGATCGATTCTGAAATTTAGTTCTGTAGTGTTGGACCCCTCCCAGTACGGTCATGTTGAAAATCTTGAAAAACTGCAAAGACGCTTTATTCATATGTTTGAGCGGATTTTAGAAATACGCCGAGCATAAATATTGCTAACCATTTTGAATTAGTTTCCTTAGCTAAACGTTATAAGTATTTTGATTTACCTTTTGTATATAAACTATTGGGTATATGGTAACATGAAATGGCCTGCATTTCTATCTGAAATCGGGTTTTATGTTCCTTTATTTAACTCCAGGAATAATTTGTGATTTCATGTTTCAACTTTTAAAAATTACGTTAAAAATAGTCCAATATGACACTTGTCGTGTAATGTCGTGTAATGATTAAAAGAATTACGATTTTCACCATGGTTCAATTTCAAAATTGAAAATGCTTATGTTAACTTCATGAAAATCTGTATCGTTTGCCTTTTGCGTGTAAATATATAAACTTTAATTATTGTGTCTTGTGTTAAACTATTTAATAAATAAATAAATAATCTTTATGGTGTATGAGTATTTCATTGGTTGTAATTTATAAGTAGGTAATTAGTATATTTGGAAGTTAACATTGAAATAGACAAACATGTAATTTTAGATTTTTTTTTTTTGTTTCCTGAGAAGAACCATAGCCAAGAAAGTTACACAATTCTGCGATTTTCACACATAATGTGTGAAAATATTATTATGTTCGCGATAATGTTATACTATACGTTTATACTGCAATTCTTTCTATTCTATATAGGTAGTTCATTAGTTGTAATATATAAGAAAAATCTAAATGATTGTTATGATTCAAAAATGAAAAGCGAATGAAAACGAATTGATTATTAAAATATAATAGAAATATCAAAAAACCGGTTTACGAAAAGATTACAAGACCCACAAATCGAATTTATCAACGAAATAATTTACCCATAAATTATAATGACAACAAATGTAGGTAAGTATAATCTATTGAATAGTATAACTAATATTATATTTAATTTCCAATAAATTTTAGGAAATTTAACATTTTTGATTTTAAGCAGACGAAGAATTTATTGGTTTAACAATGTTTTATTTTTTATCTGTGAACAACTTTTATACCAGTTCTTGCTCTAAGTGTTTAAAAAATTATAAATTACAATTCAACCTATCGCCACTGCAGTGGATTTCAATAATAAAAAATAAACAATTGAAAGTTAGAAAATTATCCAGTATAAATCAAAGTCAGAGGTGGTAATACTAATAATAATTTATCACTTATCTATTACACAGTTAATAAAAATAGGGATTGATGGAGGCAGCGCGGCAGTGGTATGTAAAATCGTTTCGAAAGTTACAGAAAAATAATGATTAATGTATACTATGTCCCTGTAAGACTGAAAAAAAATCCACATCAACCGAATTAAGTTTGGGAATTTGTTTTATTAAATTAATATACTTTTATGCGTGTTTTTTTTTTTTGACAACGATTTGTACGAATAAAACTAACAACTTAAAACTAGGTACAGATAAATGTAACTAATAAATTAACATTATGTTGTCTACCATAATATATGCATAGTATGTTGGTAACTTAACGTGAACCAGCTAGTGTTTTAAATTTATTTTAAAACATTATTAATGCTATAGAAAAAAAATTTGATGAGTACCTATTAAATTATATGATAATATTAAAAGTAGCATGATTATGTTTATTAGTATTATAATGGTATAATTAATAATATTTAATAGGACTATGTAAATTACCTACAAACGACCTTTATCGAAAATGCATTATTTACATATTTATAAACTACAACAAAATAATAATGAACATTTAAGTTTATTATAAAATAATTAAAATAATTTTCGATCATTAATTTTGCTCTTACCGAGTACCTCCTAACAAATCAGATGATTTGAATTTCTTTTTTTTAATCTAATGAATGGTTGCATTATTTTTAAAATAAATAATATTACCTTTTGAATTGCGTTGTCTACTTCTTCTTTGAGTTCTTCGACTGACATGTTTTTAGAATTTTTGATGCTAAGATTTAATTTTTTTTCTACTTGGTCTATAAGAAAAAAAATTTAAAAAATATAATTTTGTTAATCAAAACTATCGTATTAACTTTGAATAATGCATTTAATATAAATATATATTTGTGCTTACTAATTATGTTATTTTGTTTTTCGCGAAAAACGTCAACGAAACTTTCTGGGAGATCGAATTCATCTTTATTATTATATATATGACTCTCTAAATCTTCCAATTGTTTTTTCATTTCTTTGATTACTTCTATTTGAACTTGATGTTTTTTTTCTACTATTTGATCGTCATCGTTCTAAAAAAAGAAAAACTCCTGTATATTTTCTTTATGTTAACGAACTCTTAACAGTAACAATTTAGCGAAGGCAATTACAAGTAAATGGTTCAAAGAGCAATTGGTGTAAACATTCGGAATGCCTTTAAATGCGAATTCCTCTAAATTTTTTAATAAATGTTTCTTCTCTTCGTCCGGTGACTCGATAATTTGATGGATTCTCAATTGAACCTGTATAAATTCAAAACAAAACAAAAAAAAAACACATTTTTATATATCTATGATAACTAAGAATTTTTTTTTTTTTGTTATTCTAAATAATTATTAAATTAGAAATGATAGTACAAGTATATAATATTAAAAAAGAATTAGATAGGTATCAAACCTATGAATAGATGTCAATCATAAGAATTGGCTGTGCTATTTAAAGAATCAGATGAGTGCAATACGATAAACAATACAATATTTTGCTTGAACTTGCTATATATGAGGTACCTGTGAAAAATGTGACGTCAAAGCTATAACGGACGAATGAAGAATTTCGTATTGTTCTTCTAAGTATCCAACTTTATTGTTTTCGCTATAAAAATAAATTTTTAATAATAAAATAATAAAGTAAAAACAAAATTATTAAATGGTTAATGCTCGTAAATAAATATATAAATAAATAAATAAATAAATAATTAAATAAATAAATACGCCGTCTGAAGTATTTTGAAATATATACTATACGACCGGTTTCGAATTAAAAATTCATCGTCAGATAAAATCACAAAGTCAAAAAGTAAAACGCAACTGAATATGAAAAAACAAATAAAGGAATACATAGCGAAAAATTACACAAATTGATCGTTTTACATAGAAATAATTTATTTTAATAGGAGAGGTCATTTAAAATGAGCTATTGTTAAACACAGATATGTTAGGAAATATAAATTATTTGGTTATTATTTATTATCTAAAATTTATTGATATAGGATATTATTTTTAAAATCGGTTTGAACATTTAAAATATTATTAAAATTATTTTTCTTATTATGTATGTGAAATATTTTTCTAAAATGTTTAATACATTTAATCAATATTGCTACAAGTTAATTAATTTAGTTTAGGTCAGTGGTGACCAACTACTAACGGGCCCACGGGCCAAATCCAGCCAGCGATCGTTTATCAATCGGCACATTAAAGTATAAATAAAAATTGAAAAATAAATAACTTCAAATTTCAAAAATGTAAACTTTTATTAAAATATTATGTTTTTATTTTTTTATCATTTATAACAATCAATAAACATAATAAATAATAGTTAAATATATCAATGGTACCTATATTATTAAGGTGTACTAACAATAAAATAAAATATTCTATCTACTTTAAAGCAAAAGTTCTCGTCATGGTCGTTGTTCGCCAAGAATTACTAATTTTTTTATAGCCGTTTGTTAAGAAAGGTTGGTCTCCACTGGGTTAGATTATAGATTATAATATAAATATAAAGAAAAATTAGCTCTTGTAAATTGCTTTGTATAATTTTTAAATTATTAAATGCATTGAATGGGTTGGAAGCAGTTTGCCAAATTTCTCCAATTTTGTAAAATGTGAAAGTTATTTTTAACCTTTTAATGACCACTTAAATTTTGAAACTACTTTATCTGGTTTACTAGTATGTCATTATGAATAGCTACTCATGTGAGTAGGTTTTCACCGGTAGTTAATCTCAAATATGTTTTATGCTACGTACATTTTAAAAAGGTCATTCTGCTTTCATAGTTGATACTGAAAGTGTAATTAAGATTACCAAGCATTTTTTTTTTTATATTTGAATAAAATGTATCATCACACATGTTTATTATTTTATTAAAACATTAAGAAAATCAATTTTAGGGTGGTTTGAACCCCCAAAACCACACCCTGGGCATGCCCCTGACTATATTATCCCCTACGCAGTATTTAAATTCCTCCCATTTAAGGAATCCCCCCCCTGTTGGGAAACATAAACACTGTTCTAGACCAAAAGGCTAGAGTAAAATTTACCAACTACTAATTTTAATTTAAAAAAGATATTTAAATTCTTTGATTTCTTGTCTGTTTTGTAAAAAATATTAGTTTGGTTTTTATTTTATTTATTTATTTATTTAAAGTACCTACATTATTAGTTTCTCATTACTCGCGAAAAAACATTTTTCGATTTTAAATTTTTTCTAAGGAACCACAGAAAAGAAGAATACGAGCCGAATCATTTTCAAAACAGAAATTTAACTATTGGAATATGAAAATATGTTTATTTTACTCCAGTTTATTGGTTTATATGTATTACGTATGAAAACAGAAATTGCTTTTCACTGTTTAAACTTTTAAAGTATAACACATTTTAAAAATAAAACTCATTATTTTAATCTAAAAAAAATAAATTACACATTTAACATTTACAAACACTTAAACAATTATCATTGTTACTCGAGTTTGGTAAAAATATTACAAATTGACTAAACAAAAAATTTTACTCTAAATCTAATTTTAACTTTATCATTATGAAATATATTATTATAGGGAACACTTTATATTATTTGACACCTAAAATGTGTAACAATTGACGTCTACCGTGCATAAATCGAATTATAAACGTTAAAGAATTATGACACGTGAAATATATTTTATGATGAAAATCGTAAAAAAAAAAAAAAAATACTCAGAAACTATAATGACATAAATCTTTTCAACGGGTAGGTACATCGGCGATTTCTTTTATTGATTGATTTTTTTATTAATGTCAGCGTTTTCCATTCATCTTTATACTATGTATGAGTAGGTAGGTAGGTAGGTAGACCTTTCTATACATTTATCGAGAATATTACATTATAATTTAATGGTGCTTGAATTTAATTGTATTTTAAAGTGCCGTTAGAAGTTTATCCATATTTTATATTTTATTTCATCCGCGTAAAATGTATTGTTTTATTATACGATTATACTTTAGTTTGCAATAAATTATAGAACTCGACATTATCTATTGACATTTTTTATTATTTACAAAAGGCCAAACTGACCTCTCAGAGTAAGTGTCATTTGTTCTCGACTATAATATTATTAGTAAGTTATAACACATTGTTTTTAAGGTAAATACGTCGAAATGTGTATAGGTCAAAACATGTAACAAATGAAATTGTTTTGAATATTGTGTGTACTATAATCATATATTAAATATTCTATTACTATTTTACAGCGCTAATTATATAAAAGTTGAAATATTTATTCTTCGTTTTGATGTTTTAGCAAGTTTTAGCAAATCATTGATATCACGATGAATATATTTCAGTAATGCTAAATCATTTAAACGTATTTGTCTCGAAGTACGCGCACCCGTCCCCAATATCAGCTCTTTTTTTAAGTTTGTTACTAAATAAGTTTGGATAATTTGATGTAAACTTATGAAAAGAAAAAATAAACTTATTTTATATTACTCAAATTTGGAATGAAAATGTTTTATATTTTTTTCTTAAGTATTATTTTTAAATTTTTTAAAGAAATGAATAGAATCTAAAACTTTTAAATAGATAAATAATTTCCTTTCCTCCAATATTGCAAGATATTTCATTATATTCCACAGAATTCAATTTGTGATATGCATAAATTATATATTCAGTGGAGGGTGAAGACTGTCTACTTAATAGACAGTAGACTCTACTGGTACAATAGAATGTTCATCTTCGCTAATGTAATGAATAATTATTTAAATTTTATTATAATATATAGTTGAGAGTTTCATACTTTAATTTTTAATTTTATTGAATTGGTTTAAATTTCAATATGATTATTGTTCAAGGAAATATTGTTAAGTGTTAGAACTTATGAATGAAGATATATTAAAATCTTCCGACAATGTAAAATCACTAGTAAACTGTCAATTAATCCTATACATATTTAATAATAGAAAAGTAAATAATATATAATTCTTTATGAGTGCGATTAAGAAACTAACAGCTACAGTATGTACCGCTGAGTAAGTATAAGTACAAGTATAAGTAGGTACTTACCTAATGTTGAAACGTCGATACTTAGATATTACCAACGAGTGTCAAATTAGCAAATATTAAACGTTATAATTTTTGATGTTTCAGATTACAGTAGGTAACAAAATAAATGAAAGCATTTATATATTTTAGTATAATAAATTATTTAGTTAAGAATTCAAAAAAGAAATACATACTATATTATATTAAAATAAATAAAGATCTCTTTCAGATAGATTTGTTTTATTATTATTATGAACACGTTAATAAAAAATTATTCAAATATTGAAAATTATTTAACTATACAATTGTTGTGTTCATTTTATTTTTTTACTATTAACCGGAGACGTATTTGATTTCAGACAGTACTTACGACGAGAAGAAATACCTACTACAAAAAATCGTTAAAATGATTGTGAAATATATTTTGAGCTCTAATCGAAATGTCTATCAAATGTAATTATATCGCATATACATTTATAAAATATAGGATAATAATGCAGCGGATGATATGCAGTATTTTTTTTTTCGAATAAAATAGCGATCGTGTTTAAGCGCAAAATAATAATACGCTGCCCTTGTGGCCTGCATCTTAATCTCACCTAACACATTTTATACAACGTATAAAAACATTATAAACACGAAACTATAACACTACAAAAGACGATTTGGCATTTTATTTGAATAACGCATACCACTGTTTCAATTAATTGATCGTTATTTAATTTAGTACGCTCTTGTTCTGTGTAATATTATACTCGTATCATTAACGAATGATATTGATATTAACTCCCATGTATCATAATCTGTTTAACCGTGTTTTGAGTTTTCCACAATCATAAATCAACGAAATATATTTTAAAAAAAAATGTTATCATTATTATAAAGTATATTTTAAAAATAATTCAATTTTTAATTAGCTATACTTACCTATAATTACCTACCTACCTAGTTTAATATGTTTTGTTTGATTTCATAAATCGATACGACGAACGTTTGTTTAGTTAATAATTCATATTAAATATTATTGTTTATTGTTTTTGCTCTTGAATTTTTAATTTGTATTATTATTGTCAATATCAATTTAAAATACAAATAATAATAACAACAATATTATGATAAATTCTGAACTTTGTTTCGTTTCTTTGATACAAAATATTAACGTTATGCGATGGGTTTTTTTTTTAAATACTGTTTGCAAAGCAAATATTCGTACATTTTTCATTAAAACTATTTCATAAATGTAAAACTCTTAAACTCGTAATGCAATAATAAATAGGAAGGTTTAGGAACAAAAAGAAAACCATACAATATTGTTAATAAAAAGTCTTTCGAGACCTTTGCGGTTTAAAACAGTAGATATTATTTTTGAAGAGTTTAGATTGTACAACAATATTATTATACATATAGATTGCAGACAATTAACGGTCGATAAAAAAGATATTGTACCGAGTTTCGTAGATACAATAACAATATTCATATGTTATAATATACCGACGTGCGTGGTTGACACGTTTTTAGATAATATTATAATACGGTTATAACGCCATGAATTTGACCAGAATAATTATTATTCGACGTAAATAAAACGTAAAAAATACAGAGTTTATTCCTGGATTTTTTTACCTATATTATACGAGCGTAGAATTGAGAATATGAATGTTCGTCACATTGATAACACGGTCTGTCAGTAAAGTATTCTGAGTATAATATCAGTACATATAGTTATAATATAGCTATAATATAGCTACATTTTATTGTAAAATGCGGTTTACGGTTTAATATACTTCAATCGCATAAGTGCATACAATATATTATATTTAAAATGGAAATTAATTAAAAAGTTGAAATATTTTTTGTATTTACATATATATATATATATATATATATTTCATATATAATTCGATAATAATATAATAACTATATAAACAATATTCTAAAGGCATACGTATAATACTTACTTCCAGTTTTTGTGACTGTTCTCGCAAAATGAATAAAGCGCGTGATCGTGTAGATCTTCGTCCACAATATCTGTTTGATCGGTGCAATAGTCATTGCAGATTATGTTGTCATCGTTTGCGTCTACGTCCATCGTTAAAAAAAATATGTACCCGAGACGCAAAATCTGAGAAATAATGTTATTTTTGTTCTTCACAGCGAATTATTAACGGAATAAATTAATGTAATAATGTAGGCAGAGGTAATAAGTTGTAAGGATTTTTTTTTTTTTTTTTTTTAATATAAAATAATTAAATTATAATTTGGAGTAATTTGAAGAAAAAAATTATATGTAATTTTTTTTTTTTTTTTTTTAAAGCCGATCAAAAGAGACAAGTAATAATAAATAAATAATTACGTTTTATAAAATACCGATGAAAGTATATTATATTCACGGTTGGCTTGTTCACTATCGAACTGCAGTCGTGTGTATGTAGGTAAAATAATACTGAAAACGCTGCAGCCCACACGCGTTTAGTTTGTCAGTTGCAGCTGTTAACATTATATAGCGTAGAGAGCCTATCGATTTTTTCCGTTCTGACGTCATCGACGGGTTCCCAAAGTTCGGTTCTAACATGCGCCATACACGCATAACATTATATACTGTAATGTATAATAATGTGTTATACGGGTGTCACCCTTTATAAAGCGCACAATACCGTACAATCATAGGTAGCGTAAACCATTTAAAATGTGCGAGTCGAAACAAAACCTAAACGAATACCTATAGTGATAGTATTGTACAGTACACCCGGAATCGCATTTATTTATTACACGACATACTTGGCATTACACGATCATATTACGATGGTACCTACCTATATTGTATAATGAAAACGTATAGAATATAATTTAATTCGGCTTGTCGCCTCTGCAGCAGGGCGTTTTTGTTTTAAGGAGGTTTTCTGCAGTGTCCAAACGATACGGACACACAGTAAAATCCACGCTGGACAGTGATGGACAACACCCAGTAAGGGAGTCAGATCGCCGTGTGTGTCCGCAATAGGAAATCATCGGTGAACGATTGGATTAGTAGATTAGTAGACATCAAATGTTTTGTGGGAAACACTCTCGCCGCTGGTGGGACACGGGATAACTGGAAAACGGCCAAGGATAAACGGGAACGTTTGGTATATAATATCTACGCGAGTGAACAGAATACGCAACGGATATTTGCTAAAAAAAAAAAAAAATAGCCCCACCTTGCCACGTTAGTCATTGTTATTAATTATATACATATATTAACATATATGAGATACAGGACACCAAATACAGGATCTGCCAGGATATAGGACACGTACTAAGAGCTAGTTCAGGATGGCAGAAACTATTTTATATAATATAATTTTATTTTAAGCAAAATACACAATATAAGGTTGAGTCGCAACTTATGACCATCCTAAGAATTTTTCCCTATTTATTTTCATCTATCTATATTCTATACGTTTATTTAAAATAATTCAAAACTAAACCATTCATTGTTTAACAATACTTAAATTACATTTCAACGTCTTAAAAACATTATGGAATGCAAAATTAGCGTTACGATTTTATAAATCGTATTTTCCCGTTCAATCGCTATCGTGCGCTATTCATGTTTTGTAATAATTGATATCTCCCAGTAAATTAATCGTAATGTAGACAAATACAATAATATGACTTATCAAAAATAAAAATTACACTATTTACGAACAAAACCCTAATGAGAGGTAGAGATAGTGGCCTTCTCCACCCTAGCATACATGATATTTGAGACGGGTGTAGCCACGGTTGTAGGTGGGAAGTTGGGTAGGTAGGATACATAAAGTTCTTTAATGTATACCTGTAAGATAAACCGTTGCTAACGAAAACGATTCAGATTGAAGTTTGGTAAGATATAATTGGAAATGCCGTATTTTGAACGGTTTTTATCAAAATTTGATTTTAAAACGTTTAAAAAAAAAAAATGAAAAAAAACCTAATGCATTAAACACTCAAATTTGTTTTTTAGACCATTAAGTACGATCTATAATGTACATTGTGTTTAGTTTTCAAACGTTTCTCTTAATTCATATAATTTTAATAATAGATGCCAACCAAATAAAAATACATATAAAAACTGAAAATATAAAATACCTATTATAATCGGTGTTTTACAGCCTAAAAGTAGCTAAAGTGTTTTGATAATTTTACCACAGCTATAAGAGATAAATATAAATATTTTATGAAAACTACAGATTTCTATAATAATGATAACCATACCGAATGATAATAAAATAACTAATTTCCGTACATTCGTCATATTTTCTTCGTTTTTTTCCCAGTTTTCCTAACTATTAGGAAAACCACATTATGATAGAAAATCAATCGATTTTCATACTCACAAACTAAAAAAAAAAATTATTTCTTTCAGAAGAAAAATACAATTTTGAAAATAATGAAATGTGCAGTCGTAATTTGAAATAATCATATTTTTCGTCTTTTTTGGTTTTTCCCAATTATTATGAAAACGCTACTTCGGATATCAGTAAATGAATTTCTGTCTCTGTGGTTGAATATTAATAATAGGAACAAATTCGATACTTTGTCATTTCCGATCGGAGTAATATTTCTGGTAGAAAACATAATTTGCAAAAATTAAAAATAGCGAAGACCACGGCGCGTCGTAGCTATTTTTTAAAGCCCATTAGATAATCAAAAACAGACCTCTCGCCAATGCGTCAATTAGAAAAAAAATTCCTTTCGGAAAAATTAATACATATTAGTACTTTGGAACGAGATCCTGGTAGAAAAGTTGTTCACAGACCGGTGTATTGAAATTTAATAATAAATTAATTATAATTATAATAAAATACAATCGCCACGTTCCGAATCTAAAAAAAATATTAAAAATATATTACGTAAAATAAAAGACATACATCAATTGTACACGTAGTCCAATAAAACATAATATAAAACACATGGAAAAACAAATTGTTTGGTTTAAAAAAATTATTCGTAGTCTAAAGAATAAGACGGGTAGACCTAAGTACTTGGTCTGACACCGGTACTAGCGATCGGTATCACAGTATACACCGACCGCTAGACGGATGGACTCGCGAACCAGCCGATCTTGATGCGTCCCGACTGGGACCGGACTATCGAGTGTATATCTAACTTGACGACGCCGTTACTGTCACGATATTGCGGCCCCGTGACCCAGCGGTTCACGGTCTGGAGCCGGTTTCGCCCTCGTGTATAGCCGTTGGCGTCGACCCACATGATCCGGTACCTGATATCCAGGGGCTGGCCGCAGTTTGCCTCTGTCGGCAGCTTGTTTCTGATCACCACGGCCACCGCCGTGTGTATTCGGTTTCGCGACGCCCTGGACAGCAACACCCAAAACACACCGTGCGGCGCGCGGACCAGGTACGTCCGGCGACGGTTTTGCGCGATGTTGTTTACGTCTTCCACGATCAGACTGGTACACTATAATAAACGACGACACCGAAGCGATTAAACCGATTGTCGAAGAAATGTAGTTCGAACCATATCATTATTAATCGACTCGGCAGTATGAAATGTCCGAATAATTCGCTTTCAAATGAATTCAAAAGCGGGCCCCGTGCCGAATTGTCACGCGTTATACATACCGCATCGATGAACACAATAATAGTAATGATGGAGATTTCCCAATAAAACATAACACCGTACCGTAGTACCATAGTACCTAATCTAACCGTAACATAGTACCGTGTACGTAAAACAGAAGACGACAGGCCGGGCAACTTCGCACGTGGATGCAGCCGTTGGTGTAGGTGAAAAGTTGAGAAGGTAGGATACAGACGGGAATTTAATATATATCTGTAAGCAACCACAAACCATCGCTAACGAAAAAAACGATTCTGAGCAGAGTTTAGTTGATAGTGTGGTTGCTTTGTCAACAATATACATATATCATAATATAGTAAAATAATTACATAGGAATTATACATTTTCTTTAACAGTATTTGTTAACAATATTATACATAATTCTTAGTTTTTCCTTCGGTTTTCCCGTGTTTCTTCGTGATTTGTCTCATTTATCGGGAAAACTAGTGGGAAAATTAAATAACGACTTGTTTACAGTGCCTCCCCAGTTAGATTTATTTTTAGAAAAAGTGCTATTATTGTAAATCGGAGCAAAGTTGCTGGTAAAAAAGTTGTACACAGATAAAAAAAATAGAAAATAAAAAAAACATCTTTTTAAAACCATTAGCTTCTTCACTCCATTCAGAATCTAAAACGGAAAGATATAAGGGTGAAGGTTTATAGATATTGTAAACTAGCTGTGCCACCCGTGTCAGTTTTGAATGAAAACAAATGTTTCCCCGTGATTCCGCGCTCCCATTCCCGTCTCAATCACTGCAGTTAACCATCGTTGCCTATACATTTTAAAAATGCATTTTCTTTTGTTCGTGAATAACTGTCCTGTACAGTTTTATCCGTCTCCCCATGTCTACCCCGTACCTAACACAGTTAACCGTTGTTGGTAAATTATTTAATTGTTTTTAAAAGGCGCATCTTAGCTTCTCAATTGATTTTTTTTTTTTATCGGTGTCGGCCAAGTAATCCATAAGTCGACAATAATAATTTTATTTCCGTTTCAAAAATACCTGTATCAGACCCTATTTTAGGGGGGTCAAATACACGGGAAAATTAGTCTACAGTGTGTTATTCTTGGTCTGGAACTAGATATCCATGCAAAATTTCAGCTCGATTCGTTCGGTAGTTTCGGCGTAAAGGGGTTACACCTATTCATCCATCCAAAACAAATTTTTCTCATTTAAAATATTAAGCGGGGTAAGATTAAACACGATTTTATAATGATTGGAGAAAATCGAAATCAAATTTATTTACTCAAAATATTCTTTGATAAACGCTGTGTTAACGCAATAATATGTTATAGAACACTGAACAAGGAATGTAGGTATCTACTTTATGTCTCTAAATTATAGTGGCTCATAATATTTGATTTTTAATATTTCAAGTTCGGTTAAATACGTTTTTTTTTTTTTTTTTACATTTCAAATCATAATTTTTACGATTTTCGCCAAAGTTTGATTTTAAAAAGCTTATAACAAAAAAAACTACAACGTTCAAAGCTCAATTCTTTTTTTTTTTTTATCAGTTCCGTAAGTACATCGTATAATGAGTCTTGTTTTAAATGTTCGAGCATTTATATTTTATCAAACAATTTTATCTACATAAAACCAAATAAAAACCAAAACAATTTGAAATTGTCAAATTCTAACAAATAGGTAGCTCAAAATGAGGGAAAACCGGAAAAATAGGTACGATATTAAATAAATATTATTAAAGAAAATGTTTTATGCACATGTAATTATTTTACCAAAATATGACACACATACTTATATATATATATTGTTGACGAAGCCACACTATCAACCGAATACCGCTTAGAATCGGTTTTTCGTTAGCAATGGTTAACCGTTGCTTACATTAGATAGATATACATTAAATTCCCGTCTACATCCTATCTTCTGGACTTCCTACCTACAACAGTGGCTGCGTCCGTCCCCATTTATCCTAGGCCAGCTTTTTTTCGCAGCGATTTCTGTATTAAAATGTGATTTTAACGGTATCGCGAATATAATGGCTGTACCGCTGTGTCGATGACGACGGCGGGGTGAACGTCGAGCACATGACCGAACAACTGGTCGTGGACGCCGAGCCATTGACATCCGGATACTTTGCAATATACGGTGGGCTTGTAACGGCAGAATTGCTCGTGATCGATCATGTCCGGGATGGCGGTCAGCTCGTTGCACCCGTACCGGCGATGCGCGCACGCCATTCTCAGCGAGGCCTTGATCTGGTCGAATTTAATGGCAGTCACGAACGCCAGCGTGCCGTCGTTTCCGAATATTGGCGACCGGCACATCGGGCACTTTTGCATCACGTTCTGGTTCGACATCATGTCGGCGCACGTGTGGCACATGGGGTGCCCGTTCGGACACGGGCACGTCATGTTCGGGGCCAGTTGCAAGCAGATCGGACACTCGAGCGCCCGTCGGACGTTGTCGCTGATGGCCTCGATCTCGGCCCACGCCGCCGCCGTGTTGTCCACCATGTCTGCGCGGTAAAAATAACTCCCGGCGCGTATACCTTTTCGCGGTTTCGCAGTGATAAACTTTTATGTTATACGATCGCATACAAACACGGACGATACGCAATGTATATTCCGAATTACAGTACCGTTCAATAAAACATTCGGTAGTTTCGTTTAGCGTTTACCGCGGCAACTGCGGCAGTATACGGTCGAGCGTTGTAAACTAGATAATTGTTCCGTTGTCGTTGGTTATTATGGTATAACAAAACAACAATAATATTAGATTCGGAGCGGAACGAGTTTTTTAGATTCCGAGTGGAGCGAAGAAGTTTATGGTTTTACAAAGATGTTTAATTTTTTTTTTTTTTTTTTACTCTGTGGACGGACTTTTCTACCAGAAATCTTATACTTTAGGTACTTTAGGGAGGTCATTTTTTTTCGATTTTCCCAAGTTTTCCCGGCAAATAAACGACCGTTGATTTATTTCCGTTGATGGTAATTATCGGCCAACTGCTGGAGGAAGGGAAATGTCAGAAACAACCGTTCAACTGTAAACAAACTGTAGCGAACCGGACCACATATTCGCCTCCATTTCGAATATTATGAACACGATAAACGATTGTGACATAAATGTCGACACGCCTTTGTGTATTATATTCATAAACAGTAAAAATGGCAAATAATTAAGCGGACATTTTCCGACCAAACTGTATCATTTTGTTTGTTGGTATAATGATATGTTCATGTGTTAATCAACACTGTATAGAAAAATCGCATAGGATAAAAAAACTATTTATTTACACAATATAGATATAATATACTATACACGCATAATAATATATTAACACACTATATTTGGTTAGGCGCATAATAATATCATAAATCATATAATAATATAGGTACTGATGTTTCGTTGCTGAAATTGTTGTGCAACTGCCGGGGTCGTTATGATAAACGGCAGAGGTTCATTAAAGTGTAATATTAAACTGAATACTATAATAATCATTAGGGTTCTGAATTCGTATCAAATGTAATTTTTTTCAGCTAATTACAGGGTAAATACATATGTAGTACAAAATAAAACGCATAATTTACAATACAATAAATTCACTTTTAAACTATACGGTATATTCCATTGTTTTTTGTTTTTTTCGAAATTGTATACAACATTCGTTTGCTGTTGATCGTATTACACAATTACACAGAGGTCTGAAGTCTAAAAATTGTTAAAATGAGGTTCAATACTTTTTAAATACATAAAAAAAAAAAAAGAACAAATCATTTTCATTTAAATTTCAAAAAATGGTACCGAATTCAAAATATTTTACCCACAGAGTTATTTAGGTACCTCATTGTAATGATTATCGCGTTTTTATCATATTTTCAATGTATTTATTTTTCGGAAGTTAAATATATTTTTAAGGCATTTGTTTAGTGTATCTGATTCACAGCCCCACAATAACAATACGTTTCGTATGACTATAATAATTTATATACATAAAAAAAAATCAGTTTCGATAGGTTGTGCTCCAAGAATACCGCGAAGAATATATCTAATATCTATACGGGTAATATGTATCAACATTGCTCCAAAATCACGCGCATTCGAATTTTTGCGATTTAAAACGCACATGGTCACCGAGGCACAGTTAGCCTACTTCGTAGCCAAGTATATTTTGTAAATTGTAATTGAATAGTTTGAAGTCCCATTCGAATATACTGTATAGCCGCAGAATGGTGTTGTGGTCCAGCTGGGTAAAATACTTGACCAGCTGCGTGGACGTGTTGGTGTCCGGGCCTTTGGGAAATCGGACGTCGGACACTCCGGCCACGTGCTTGAGCAGAAAGTCCGAGTCCTGGAACAGGGACTCGTGTTTGCCAATGAAGTCGTAGTTGACAGCGCACGGCCGGCACAGTCTGTCGATGGACGCCCAGTGTTCGTTGAACACTGTGTCCCGCGTATCGGCCACGAACCCGGCGAACTCGGCGAACGTCACGTCGTCACCGTCCCGGAGCGCCCGTTCGGTGGCATTGGCCCGGTACCGCTTGACGATGCGCCGCCCGAACCGGGACTGAAAGTACCGGGAGCTGTCGTGCCGTTGTTCAAGTTTGTTCCTGTACGCGGATAGCAGCCGCTCGAACGGGTGCCGAACGAACAGGAACTTGGTGTACGTGCTCAGCATTTCGGCGGCCCGCGCGGCCGGGTAATCACTCAGTCGGTCCAGCGTGCCCGGCTTGTGCACCACGTCGGCAGGAATCTGCGACAAGTCGGCAGACGCGGTCTCGCCGCCCGACAGCACCATGAACACCCGTTTCCAGTTGGTGCACGCAACCTGCGAGAAAATAATGCACACATGCCGTAATACAACAAAACGATATAGTGCACTGCAGTGGCGTATCAAAGTAGGTTTTTTTTGAGGCGATTGTCTCGTGACCTAAATGGGTGGGCGGATCGGTGACCAAATACGATAAATGTCGATTAATATTGAAATCAGTTCATTGATCAGATAGACGCCCCCGGTTTTATGTATTGTATTATTAATATACCAGCTATACATATGGATATTATAGTCTATATTATGTCGTCAATTTAGCTAAATAAGATTTTCGCTGTAAAAAAAAAATTATATATAGGACACACAAAACCCCATGTTTATAGAGTGGGCGGTACTAATTATTTCGTTTTGACTCAAGTATAGAAAAATGTTCAACACGCCACAGGCGTACTGCGACCATAAAGGTCCCGTTAAAAACTGGATTATCCGTTTTTTGGAATCGTTTTCTATTGTCCCTCAGTCCCGACAAACTTCAACCCGGATACCGTTTGTCCCGGTTTTAAAATTCGGTCCCATAATCTTAATGTAATATTACGATGCACCTAATAGAAAATATTCGGACCAAAAAAAAAAAAAAAGTAAACAAATTGTATTTTGACTTCTTATTTTATTGAAATCGAATTTATAGATTAAACAAAATAATAATAATAAAACTTTGACGCTTCTTTTTAGAATGACGTCAAAATTATTTTTAATTATTTTTTTAAAAATATAAATAATATTTTCACTGTGTACTCTTCGTAATATATTCGATTTAACTGACCTTTGGTACATAGCAGTAAAGCAGTTTGTGATGATTGTCCACGAGAATGTGTTCCATGAGTACGCTGTCGTTAATCGCTTGCTGATAATTTTCATCGGCCTTTGATGGTGATTTAAACAAATGGCACATCTGTGCCGTGTGCTCTTGTCTTTCTAGGTAAACCAATCTCTCTAAAAACGAGTTTACGTCGTAATTTTCATCCGTGAAATCATCTGCGTGACAAAAAAAAAAAAAACATTTTTATTATACACATCTATACAAGTACCTATAATTTTTTCTAATCGAAATTATTACATTTTATTATTATACGACGTGTTCTATTATGTGTGTACGTATACATCGAAATGAATACTGCTATTTATCTACATATTTATCTAAATTATTACATTAATGTAGATTGACTATATTTATTCAGGAGGGGGGATAGGGGGTCTCGATAAGTTCTAATAAAATCATATTATTTTAAGGCAGACTTTATTACATAACATACAGATTTAAGCCCACTAGTGCCTCATCGATATGCTTCTGATCATCGCGGGTTGGTTATTTTAATATTAGACAGTTGTTTCAGTGGAGAAGGGGGTAGGTGGGGGCATTTGCCTCACCCTAAATTTCTATTGGCATGTGAAATGTTTTCATAATTTTAGGCTAATTTAGTACAATTGGGCCGCTGTAACGGCAGTTTTGTGACACGTCAAAATATCCCAAAACCAAAATCAGACTTTCAGACAACTTCAGACGGAAAAAGCAAATTTTCTGAAAGTTCAAGTTGTTTAGATTGTACTTTAAAAGGGTCATTTTATGATTTTTGACGCCATTTTTTAAATAAAAACACGTAAGCAGGAAAAAACGTAGGAAAACTTACAATTTCACGTTTTCATTATTTTATAAAAATACGAACGACGTTTTCTACTAGAAAAAAATGATTTCATCAAAAAATCACAAGATACATTTTTTGTTACCTTTTACTTGCTTACGGTATTATTGCTAAAACTTTTGAGCCACTTTTGAGCTTTAAGAAATTTTAATTTTTAGGAGTTTTTTTTGCTATAATTTGGTTATAAACACACGTAGATACCTGAAATTTGTTAATAGTATTTATATTGGACTTAACTAGACGTGGTAAATTTCCAAAATTATCGGACGACTTTTTATTTTTTAATAAGAGTTTTGAAATTAAATTTAAACGAAAATCAAAAAAAAAAAATTACAGCACTTCAAATTATGTATTACCAAACTACGCTCTGAATCGTCTTTCGTCAAACAATAGTTTATTGTTGCCTACAGATATAAATGAAATAACCTTATGTATCCTACTTTCCCAACTTCTCACCTACAACAGGGGCCGCTCCCATCCCAGTATCAGCTCTTTTTTATCTTAATCTGTAATAACAGTATGTCGTTTTATTCCTATAACGTCGTGTGTCGTGAGCTAACCGTCTATACTTAAATTTATTTACACTTTTTAATTTAAGTCAAAAAGACAATAAATTAGCTATTGATGATTATTGAATATTTTTATTTTTAAATGAGACATGAGTATGTTCAATATCACAATTTAAAAATGATTATATATCTTGCTTAAAAATTCAAATATCGACAAAACATCAACGCTAGAGCATATTATATAATCTTCTTACCTTTAAGTTTGGTAATAAGTTAATTTGTTTTAATATTAAAACTAACAGCACAAAATATGTCCTACTGAGTGCAAATTTGCTATGTCTCGCGTTTGTAAGACACAGACAGTAGATGTCGGTATGGCGTCCTCTAAAGGAAAAAAAAAGCGATGACAATTTCACAAAATATAAAACATGTACCTACTGTTGTCATATTATCGCAATATAATAGCAAAAAAAATGTTTATATAAAATTTTCAGGTAGTGCCCAGGCAGACCTGGCACGCCCTGTGCGCAAGCCTATGTCCCTAGAAGTACGTTCCCCCCAGGTTGAAAACCACTGATATAGACAACTCTTGAAATATTATATTTTAAAATTTCATTCAATATTTATAGGATACATTTTTAGAAATTTATTCAAAATGGGAATAAATAACATTTTAGATACATTTTTTTTTTCATAATTGATATCGTGGTCTGTTGTAAAATGTATGCAAAACAACAATTTAATTTTTAAAGTACCAAATCGAATTGTTTGAAAACGAAGTTCAATTGTTATTTACTACAGATATGGTATAGTTAGGTGCCGCACAAATATAATAAGCTTACGCGCGTTTATATGATCATGGTATTGACAATGCACAAAAACTACATAAAATATACCCGCAATCTGCTCTAGAAATTGTTAATTCGAATTTCATTTATTTATTCATATGGCAAAATGTAGCAAGTTAATTCCAATATTAAAATTCCATTTAGAAAATATTAACTTTTGAAGATAAACATGCTTTTTGAATCAAATAATGTAATTTTCGTTTCAGTTTTTGAAAGCCAAACAAAGAATTTGTCTATTTATAAGAAACATGATATACAAATGCTTAGATATTACTCTATACAGTTTTACAATTGACTTGCAGGTTGAAATTGTCTTCATAATTTTGAATAAGTATTTTTAGAATAGATGTGAGCTTTCCTATACTATTTAAACACGACACTTGTAAAAGTATTTAAATTTTGAAGACGGGTTTTATAACTTGTCATTAATTTACAACCAAGCAAGCAATTTTAATTCTATTGGAATTTTTTTTTTAAATTAAAAATCTGTTAAATTTAAAACGGTAAATTTATTAATGTAAATTTACAACACTTTTATCATAAAACAAATCATTGAAACTCAACAAAAATTTGATTCATTCATTTTTTAATTGAAATTTTACTATAGAAATATTCGATGTTTTTAGTCAATATATTTTGAATAGTATAAGCACTATATATCTTTTAATTTGAATTATAATTAATAATTTCTAAGAAAAGGGGGTTCATGTCGTTATACCCTCTGAAATCTGTCACTGTGTAACATTACTTATTCAAATGATATATTATATAGTGTTGTTAAATATCAAGAATTTTATTTTCAACAAACTACCAACGAAAAATAATATGGAAGTATATCGTTGATGAAGAGATACGTGACTTGTTCCGAAACGGTTTCCTTGGGTTTGTTCTGTCAGTAACTATACCCACGCACAGACCGTATCGATTCTTATTAAATGTAAGTAGGTAAAATAATGTAGAGTATACAGAGTGAATAAAATAAGGACAGAGTTATCGAATGTAAAGCTGACATACTTTTTAAGACACACAATTGATAACGTGTGGGTACGTTGTAATAATTCTGCTTACAAAAAAATTTCTAATACGATCATTATCATGTCTATCCCAGTGTGTTTTTAAGAACATATTTTTGATTTTCCGAATAAAATAAATAAATTTATATAAAAAAAAAAAAAAAAAAAATGGTAAATTATGAAAATAATAGATACTAAAATTAGGTCAAGGGGAGAAATAATATATCTACGTAACTTCCTCTTTAAATACGTCACTGGCCTATCGCACGATCTTATTTATATGCAAAATTGTTAAATTGGTAAATTTAATATTTTATAATTTATATTATATTTATATTTTAATTTTATAATTTACAATTTGATATTAATTGGTAGCTGTATCTTTTAGATTCGGAGCGTAGAGAGGGATCTATTGGATTTACTATGTGGTGTGTATTTTGTATTTTTCTTAAATTATAGGTAAAATTGTATATAAAACGGCAAATATTTGCAACACGACACGACGTTACCGATTTCATTGTTTTTAATGTTTGTAATTTATGTTTTTTATCAGAAATATTGCACTAATCAAAAAATGACAAGATATCGATAATATTTGTTTTATAGCTAGTAATAGGTAAAGAAATTCATTTTTTGATATCTAAAGCAGCTTTCGTAGAAATAAGGAAAAATCATAAAAGACGAAAAATACGATTTTTCAAATTACGGCGCGACGATTTCATTATTTTAAATTTTTGAAGATTGTATTTTTTTACCAGCAATTTTTGTCCAAATTTCATGAATAACATATTTTCTCAAAGAAAATGTTGACTAGTTTGTAAGTAAGAAAGTCGCTGTTTGATTTTTCGTATAGTTTTACTAATGAATACGAAAAATCGAGAAAAAACGTAGGAAATACAGTAAAGTGTACAGAATTTGGTTTTTTTTGTTGTTATTCGGTTAAAAATTATTGTATCTATATAGTTATCACAAAATACTTATATTTATCTTTTATATATGTGGTAAAATTATCAAAACATTCAAGCTATTTTTAGGCTATTTATAGGTATTTGATATGTTCCTGTTTTTATATGTATTTTTATTTGGTATGTATCTGTTATTTAAATTATATGACTTAAGAAAAATGCTTTATAATTTAACACAGAGTATATTATTAGTTGTGTAGAAATCTAATTTGAGTTTAATGCATCCGTTTTTTTTTTTCATAAGAGTTTAAAGATCAAATTTTAACGAAAATAGTAAAAATTTTAAAATATGTCTCACCGAAGTTCGCTTCAAATTTTTTTTTGTTAGCAATGGTTTATGGTTGCATAAATTAAATAACCTCATGCATCCTACCTTCCCAATTTTTCACCTACAACTGTGGTTGTACCCAATTCCCAATGATACTGTATCAAACAGTATCAGTTTTTTTTCTTTTTTTACTGTAGTAAACAACTTTTGTAACAGAAGTCTTGCTCCCATATATGAAGTATAGCACCTTTTCTGAAACGAAATTTTAAATATACTAGGTACTTTAAGGAGATTATTTTTTGGTTTTCCAAGCAGTTTTCAAAAAATTTGTGAAAACCCGGATAAAAACGTTAAACAGGAAAATATATAAAATTTATTATTTCTAATTTTATTTTTTTGTTGTATTTCAATTAAAAATATTTGTAAAGCCTTGAAATTCGGAAAAAAATTAAATTTTGTCTTTTTTAGAAATAGTAATGTATTTTAAAAACATTTGAGCTATTTTTGAGCTCTGTATAGACATTTGTATTTTGCGATTTTTTACATGATTTCTATTCGGTAGGTAATTAATAAAATTGTTAGACTAAACATAAATACTTACAAATTTAACTCCTGATAAATTATAAGTCGTACTTGTGGGAAAAAAAAATGTTGTTAAATTTTAACGAAAATCGTAAATATTACAGCCTTTCATATGAATTTATACAGTATATCATAGCTGAATCTTAATTACCCTATATTCACTTGATAATTTTTGCGACCCAGTAATTTATCCTTTAGAAATGATACTCCTTGTCTATAACAACCAAGTTAAATATCAATGTTTTTTTTTATTTCATTTGTGTCAAAAAGGATACCCAGAAATCAACAAAAAATAACAATATTTTTCTCTTTAAAATATCAATTGTAAGCTACCCTTAAGGGGTTATATTTCCACATAAAAGTAGACAGCAATCTCTCTCTTGTTTTGTATATCATGTGTGAAAAGTTGCACCAAGATTGGAATAAAATTGTAGTTTTGCATAGCGGGCATGCAGAGTGCCCGCTATGTGTTTAGTTATCTTTGCCGCATACAAAAATATTTTTGATTGTTTATACCTAGAAGATAGGTAAGGAAGACACAAAGGACGCATTTTTTGTATTGATAAAAAAATCTAATCTATTTATCGGAACAATCTTATGATTATATAACTTAAGATAAAGTTTCGTGTAGTTCTCTAAACATGGTATTTGTATAGATTATATATCTGACATAACATATCAATGTGTATCTGAAAACCAACAAATTAGAATAGGCTAGATATATTATGTGGTGATCTGAAGATATAAATAACAATATTTTTACTGGGAGACTGAACTTATTCAAAATCTGGGGCCTAGGGGACATCCTATCAGACTGAATTGGGTGAAGTCAGATCTTATTAAAATTAACCAAAATCAAGGAACGACAATAGAATATATCTATGACAGAGACAGATATAGAGAGGAGCTCCTTAATGGACTGTACGAGTATAAAAATGAAGAAAATGTAATAATTATATTACCTACATACGTAGTACGAATTCATTCAGACGCAGTTTTTCGAAAATACAATAATTAATAAAACTATTGCGGCATTATTGTACCTTAATAAAATCATTATAGGTATTTGATGTCCCAATAATTTAAAAAAAAAAATAGTCATATATATATAGATTTCTAATTTCAGCGATTTATGTGTTTTTCTTTTTCTTAAGATTAATTTCTTACTATATTTGTTTCAGTGACAACTATTTTTTTTTCCTTCTAAACATTTTTTTTCAAACCTGTTTTGTTAACTATAATATTATTATTATACCTAAATTATACACTTATTATTTATATTTATATATTTATATTTTAATCATAAAAGCTTGAAAACTAAACCAACTAAGAATTTTTTTTAGTCAAAATAATAGGTCTAGGTGCCTAAACAAATTTTCAAAAAATTGATTTTTTTGTCAAAATTATTGTTTTACATAAAAATACCATCCTAAACATATACTTTATTGTATTATTATGGTAATAATTAATAAACTTTTTTAACGATACAAATCTGTAAATTACTGAACAGAAAGGATATAAGGAATTTATAATTATTTTATCAATATTAAAAAGTATAAATAATGAATACGTATTATATTTAGAAGAAATACATTTAAAATAGGTACCTAATAAACTAGGTACTACCAAAGGCGCCCACAGGAGAGAGCAAAAGGGGCCATTGCCCCCCTGTGATTTTCATCTTTATATACTTATACTTATACTTATATAATGCCTAATAGCATACCATTTCACCATAACAATGTAAAATATTCCTAGAACAAAACTTTTTGCTCTGGGATTTTATCCTACGGTCATGCTTGGGTACTACCTACCTATTTATTAAATATTTTTCGAAAATATCGCGATAAAAGTGTGGAATTTACGAGAAAACTATAGCACCTTTTTCTCAGGAAAGAACATAGGAAAACAGGAAAAAAAAACGTAGGAAAAACGTGAAAATTGGTACAATATTAAACAAATATTATTAAAGGAAATAAACAATGCACACATAATTATTTTAACATAATATAACATATATATATATATATATTGTTCATAAAATAACACAATTAACCAAACCCCACTCAGAATCGTTTTACGTAAGCTATGGTTAATCGTCGCGTACATATACATTCAATCTTCCCACTATCTTCCCAAAATGTCAACTACAAAAGTAGCCCGCCCATTGTGCGAAGTATTTCCGTCTTTTTTTTTTATTCAAGTACAAATATTCGTAAAGACTAAACATTTGAACAGAAATTTTATGTTTTTTTTTTGTCTAGACATAGTAAAATATTAAAAGCTATTTATATATTTTTGAGCTATATAGTAATACACATTTTACGTATGAAAGTTTTTTACGTAATTGTTTTATGGTAGGTACTCTATTGATGAAATTGTACAGCTATGCTTGAAAATGTAACAAAATAATATTCATTATAAATCGTATTTTAAAAATAAAAAAAAGATGCGGACATACTTCGTGCGTTTGGTGGGCCACTGATGTAGGTAAGAAGTTGGGAAGGTATAAAGAGGAAATTTAAAGTATATTATCTGTACACACAACGATAACCCATTGCTAACGTAAAACTATTCTGAACGGAGTTCGATTAATAGTGTTCAATTGTAATATTTACAAATTAGACCGTAATATTTACGAATGTCATTAAAATTTGATTTAATAAATTTTTTATATAACAAATAGCTCAAAAAGAGCTACAATTTTTTGAAAATTTTACCACACATAGAAAAAGCAAATATAAGTTTTCTGTCCAATTTTAAGTTTCTACAAAAATAATACAATACATTTCGTAAATTTTCTCATTCTTCCGACGTTTTTTCCTATTTATTACGAAAACAGCTGAAAAATTTAAAAAAATGACTTCCTTAAAGTATCACCCTATTCAGATTTTTTTTCAGAAAAAGTGCTACACTTGAAAATCGGAGTAAAATTTTTAATGTAAAAGTTGTTCACAAATAAATATCATTGTATAATACTGTATTATATTGATCTTTTTTGAGTGTAATATATTACATTACTTTTAGTGTTATTTGTTATAGTTAAATTTTCTGCAAATACTACTCATACTATGTATATTTCCCACCACTAGCAGCAACCACCAACCCACCACCAAAAAATTTAGTCGGGCAATCTCCCGACTTGTAAGACAGAGTTCAGCGCCACTGATTTTAATACGACATATATTGTCGTTTTTTTACGTTTTCTAGGAAAACTCTTGAGAAATTTTAAAAATAACTTCCCTAAAGTACCTTTCCAATCATATTTCGTTTCAGAAAAAGTTCTATCATTATAAATTGAAGCAAAATTGCTGATAGAAAACTTGTTCACAGGAAAAAAGAAGGCCGTAATATTTTTTAACTAATACCTACATTTTATACATTACCCCGTTTCATGCTATTTATTGAGAAAAATTCTGAGCAAATCGAAAAATAACTTCCCTAAAGTATCACCGCAGTCAGATTTCCTTTCATATATATCACTTTATAATATGACATATACATTATTAAAAAGGCAATACTATATTAACTAAGCTCTGCTCAGAATCGTTTTCCGTTAGCAATTATATCGTTTGGAATAAATATACATAAAATTCCCCTTTATATTCTACCTTCTCAACTTCTCACCTATAACAGTGCCCCCCCCCCCATCATGCAAAGTATGTTATAAGTATCTTTTTTTTAGACTATAGTGGTTTAGTAAAAGTATGGACATATTTCGCACGTGTTGACCACTGTTGTAGGTGAGAAGTTTGGAAGTTAGTACAGGGGAAATTTAATGTATATCTGTAAGGAACGATAAACTATTGCTTTACGAAAAACGATTCTGAGCGGAATTTGGTTAATAATGTTACTTTGTCAATAATATACATGTCATATTATGGTAAAATAATTGCATAGGTATTATATATTTTCTTTAACAATATTTGTTTAATATTGTATCTATTTTCCGTTGTTTTCGATTTTTCTTGATATAAATATTATATGACACGAACGAATCGAGCTGGTTTTGCATCAAATTAATATAAATTTAGGATAAATATTATTGATTAGTATTAAATATGTCAGTATTTATTCGACGTCATATCTTATCACTCGGCATTATAGCAGAAAACCATTTTTGATAAAGCCTAAACAATTCTATATGGATTGAAAGAAAAAAAAAGCAAGAAATCAAATTCACATTCAAAAATCCCCGATGAAATTGCTGGTTTATGATAAATGGACCACCAAGTAGAATAAGTGTGTAATATTGTCATGAAGTACTATAAGTACAGTACTTAAACTACAATTGATTTTAAAATATTTGTATAATTTAATAAGTCAAATAAACGTATACGATACTTTCATTATACAAATATTTAAATAGAACGACTCATAGTTTTTTTTTTATATTTTTTATATATATACTTTCTATATATACCTAACTAAGCGTATATAAAAAATACCTACTTTTATATTATTAATTAATTATAAAAATATTATGAATATTATATAAATCATATGCAATACTGTATTACCTATGAATAAATATAAAATTAATTAAACAATATTAAATACTATATTAATGTACTTACGGGTTTTAAAAATGTTCAAGTACAAATGTTCAGTATAAAACAATACGCTTGCCGCAAAAATTACAACTAAACATATTATCACAATCTTTAGTATCATAATAATTCGTGTTCACTCTAGAAAATATTACACTTTCTTCCAAATCGCATTCGAAGTTTCATCTTTTTCTAAAAATGATCGTCACACGTGCTTTTGTTTCAATTGGTTGGCTTAGTATTTTTATTTAGTTTTATAATATTTTTTAATCAAATAAGAAACGAACAAAATTTATACCGTTGTTTAATATATAAACGAGTAGGTAGCTAAAAAGACGAAAGGGAAGAGGAAGTCTGAGGAGCCACATAGCAATAACTGCGTATACTGGACAGAGTTTCTTCAACTATTTCAGTAGGTCAGCAAACTATATATTGCTACTGACCTTGACTTTAAGAAAAACGAAGGAGGAGTAATTGCAGCGGCAGTACCACCTCCAGTAGAACTAGTTTTTACTCGGTAAAATATTAAATTTTACACTACGTAAAACAAAATTAATTAATTTAAACTACATTTTTACATGATTTGATTTTCATTAATTACTGTTAGCCGTTAAGTAAGTAGGTGCGTTCTCAAAAATGATTGTGTGTTTTATCTAGTAGGTCCTAATACTTCTACTAAAGTTAATGAGGTAGGTAATGAGTAACTACCTAACTATAACAATATTATTTGTTTATTCGGAATATAGGTCAAAGTGTAAGTATCCGAATAAAGTTCAACGTTACCATAATTAAATGATATTATATTAATCGCATTTCATTATTGTAGAAAGCAACAGCGGAAATTAAAATTATAGTGTTCGGTAGTGAAAAATAAAATAAACGAATTATTAATATTTTTAAAAATTTTCGTATTTATGCGAAAAAAAAGACTGACATACTTCGCACGTGGGTGCAGTCACTGTTGTAGGAATTTGGGAAGGTAGAATACAGACGGAAATTTAATATACATCTGTAAGCAACGATAAACCATTGCTAACGAAAATACGGTTTTGAGCGCAATTCAGTTTATAGTGATGCTTGTTAACAATATATATGTCATATTATGGTAAAATACCTAATTAAATATGCATTATGTATTTTCTTTAAAAATAATTGTTTAATATTACACCGATTTTCTCGTTATTCCCATGTTTTTTTCCCAATTTTTTATATTTGCTGGGACAGTTCTTACAAAAATTAAAAAATTACCTCTTAAAGTACCTCCCAGATTTCCTTTTCGAAAAAGTGCTATCATTGTAAATCGGAACAAAATTGCTGATAGAAAAACTGTTGACAGAAAAAAAAAAGTCGTAATAAAAAAGTCGTAATATTTTTTTACTAACATCTAAATTTCGTACATTTTCATTTTTCCAACATTTTTTCCCGGTTCTTCCCAGATATTATAAAAGCCGCTTGAAAAATTAAATAATGACTTCCCTAAATCACCATGGAGATAAAATTTTCTTTCAGATTTGTTCCACATAATTTTTACTCAAATGATTTTCGTCAAAATTTGATATTAAAATTCCCTAATAAAAAAAATACTACATAAACTATATTTTTTTTTTGATTACAAATTAAGACTCTTGATGAACTTTCTATTAAATTTTCAATCATTTCTATTCAAGTCCTACAATTTTACCTACCGAATAAAAATTACGTATAAACTCGCAAAATTAAAATGTCTAAAAATTGTATTACGTCAAGAAAAGGTAAACATAAGTTTTTGTTCTAATTTCAAATCTCTACGAATATTTTTAACTGAATTATTATTTATTATTGTCAACAATTCAGAAAATGGACATCGGTAGAAATTTTTCACGTGATCACGTTTGCCTATTATAATAATATACTCGTAATACCTATTGAAGATTACCAAACAACATTGTACCTACGGTCTCAGACAATTTCTATTTCTAGAGAACGTATCATTTTACAATACGTTCTATATATTATATTATATTTAAAATGATGTACAACTACAATGTATTTTATTTCGCTATCGAATCTTCATTCTATATAAGTAAACGTACTACGTACAACACCTATTTACATTTACAAGTATAAGATTTAAACGTATAATATGTAGGGTTACCAGATTTCAAAATTCAAAATACGGGACTAAAAAAATGTCTATTTCAAATACAGTGAAATCTCCATTAACGG
This sequence comes from Cinara cedri, assembly GCA_902439185.1. Lineage (NCBI taxonomy): Eukaryota > Metazoa > Arthropoda > Insecta > Hemiptera > Aphididae > Cinara > Cinara cedri. Next base: position 412,687 of record CABPRJ010001468.1, on the reverse strand, counting down.
ACACCTCCATATAAAATAGCGAACAAGAATGGGTATCATTTTTTGAGAATTATGATTAGATGCATCAGTCATAATTGATACAAAATTGCACTTGAGTAAATCTGTTTTTAAAATATTAACAGCATAGGGTAAAAATACATTAGTGATGATAGATTTTGTTTTAGTTCTACCACAAGTAAATTTTTTCTCATATAATTTACGAACTAACTGAGAAGTACAATCCATAGAATTGAGACTTTGACTGTGTTTACAAGTATGATAATCAAAAATTCCTTCATCTGCAGCTAATTTTTGTTCTTTATCAGCAAATTGTGTTTTTGGAGAAAAAAAATTTGACAATTTTTGAGATTTAGACGCTCTGGCAGCTATATTATGTCGTTCCGATTTTAAATGTTGTGTATTATCCGACTTACCACCATGTTCAATGCTGAATGCTNTTCACTTTGTAACTTTTCATTAAATGTGCACTTTCTTTTGGGCATTTTAAAAATTAAAACTCAACTATCATATTATTATGTTATAAAAACGATTATAGACTAATGTATATTACTGTGGTCTGACCAGACTATGAATTATGATAGAACAGATAAGAATAATAATAATTTTCTTATCGACTAATCTATTTTATAATAGTATGCGAAATGATAAACATTATATAAAATTATAACAATCTATTAATAGAAACGAAATCGGTATCGGTCATAGACCTATAAAGACCTATATAGGTCTATGGTATCGGTCGGTATGGTCATATGGTTATATTATAATCTTCTATTATCTATGTGGCCGACGGGTAGTGATAATGAATAACAAGTAGGTAATTGTTATCTCAAAACGAAAAAGAATACAATATATAATATGGGTACATATTTTAGCAAACGGGACATTTCAGTGTCCCGACAGGAGTTGTCGGGACAACGGGACACTTAGTCAAAAAAAAGGACATTCCCATATTATACGGGACGTCTGGCAACCCTAATAATATGCGTACACAAACGCAATAGATACATCAACTGTAAATGGACGAGACCCTATTCGACTAAAATCGTACCCAGGGATGGATGGGTAGTAGTCAGTTACATGTATCAAAGTTACGTAACTTAGTTACTTTTGTAATTTGTAACTTGTAATCAGTTAGACAATTTTAAAGTAAATTTTAAATGTAACGAGTTACAATTTGTTATGTAACTTGTAACAATTAGATACAAGTAACTTAAGTTAGAAAAGTCATTAAAAAAAAAAAAATTCAAAATTGTTACAATACAATTATTACATAAGATTGTATAAGATATACATGACATTATTATCAATACTATAATAATTATGTAATTTTTGTGTTCAATAAAAATGATATCATGTAAGTTAAACTTGAATATTTTCATTAAAGACTGAGAAAGCTAAACAAATATGATGTATTTTATAATTTTTGTTTATTTAGATAGATACCTACTATCTTCAAAATGCTAATATTATCATAAGTCTTAGAAAATAAATTTTTTAAACACACAATTACTCGATCTGAAAACTTGATAATTGTATACTATAAGTATAACAATATAATTCAATAATAATAGGTAATAATACGATAATCGTGGAAATCAAATTGTATCGGTGTAAATAATATTTAGAATTCCGTCATGAATATAGAAGCCTGGAAAAACCGTAGATATGATTTAGTATGCAATACACCGTATGTATTTTGACATTTCCTAATCTAATCGTATAAAAATAATAACAACTCTAATAAATATTATAAAAATAAAACATTGCATTACTGGTTTTAGTTTAACCGAAGTTTGTTGTGTATCCGTTAAATTTATACTTTGTTAGTGTCCGTTTTTTTTTTCGATTTTTGACGCGTTTTTTTGTTAAATATGGATAAAACACCCGCTACATTAGATGGAAAATTTTTTGAAGTTGTAACTGTTGAGAATGAAATTGTGAAAGCAATATGTATAATATGTAAAGAACAGAAGAATGAAAAAAAACAATATCTGATTCTTTTAAACACACTTCAAATTTTCGTACTCATATGAAGGCAAGTTTTAATTTTTGTAGTTATTACAATATATATTATTAATTAAAAGGGAATGGAATTATGATTTAATTTTCTACTTTTCAGAGGGTTCATTTTACTAAATTTGAAGAATTTGAAAATTATGTGAAGACGAATACTCAAAAGAAAAATAATAAAAGTATGACAAATTCTAAACAATTTATTCCCAACTAACAGCAGAAGATTGAAGCAAACCCAATATGAAAATAATTTGGTTAATTATATTGTTAACAATATGAAACCCCTATCCATAATTGAAAATAAAGATTTTCAAAAACATATTTTGGGTAAGTACCTATTTATGATTATTTATAAAATACACAAATTCTATTTAATTCAATTTCAAATAATATACTTATTCAGATTTAGATTCAAATATAAAAATTATATCTAGGAGAACGGTTGGTAGACGTATAAATCACAAATATAACAATATTTCAAATAATTTAAAATTATTTTTTCAAATACATTCTGAAGTCCACGTTTGAACAACTGCTGACATTTGGTTGACAAAATATCGCAGTTTTATAGGCATTACAGCTCACTGGGTAAAATTGATTATTTTTTAGCCTATAGCAGCTATAGGCATTACTATTTTCAGTTCGATGACAAAACATTAGACCGTCATAGTTGTGTTCTAGCTAACCAACGATTTTTTGGTGCACATACATTTGATAAAATTGGAGAAATTATGGTAGATATATTTAGCAAATTTCATTTAAGTAATGATAACATAGTTTCTACAGTAATAGATAATGGGTACAACTTTGTAAAATCATTAAAGGAGTTTGGTTGTAAAATAAAGACATCAAACACTGATTCAGACCCAGAGGTATATATTATACATAAATTATTTTATAATGCTTAATTTTATAACGGGTCAATATATTTAGATATGGACAAAGATCTTAACGGATACTATGAGTTATCATTTTTGGTTATTGATGGAAATGAAGATGGAAACATCTTATTACCAGTACTACATTTATGTTGTGCATCACATACACTTAGTCCAGGGGTCGGCAACCTTTTTTGACGGAATAGCCAAAAATTACAATGTACAAAATTTTCCAGATTTTAAAGAGCCACTAAAAATTTTCTTAAGTATTTAAATATAATTTTATTTTTAAATTTTAATAGACATAATAATAATGAAATTAATTATAATAATATAATAAATTTATGATAAAAAAAAAAAAAACAGTTTTTAATAATAGGGGAATACATCAATGGGAGCATTAGCTTTGCATGTCTTGGCATGACAGTATGACCAATTAGTTGTAGATAGCGTCGCGATTATATTAGACTCTATAAAAAACATTTTACAACTATAGACTGTACTCCATGCGGGCACTGTCAAATTATTTTTGTGATGTGTTATTTCATATTTCCAAAAGCAACAAAAATAATATACTTTTTTTTTATATTATAAAATATTGTTTTTGAACTAAAATATTAATTTTTGTGTGTGCAGCTGGAGAGCCGCAACTTAAGACCGAAAGAGCCGCATGTGGCTCGCGAGCTGCATGTTGCCGACCCCTGACTTAGTCTATTAGTGACAACAGATTTCCAGAATATATTAAAAAGTTAAAATGCCAAAAAGTACTATCATCCAGCATTATCAAATATTTGACCTTATGGAATTTGTCACGAAAACCTAAATCATCATAAGTTATTAGTAATATAATTAATTGTTCTTTAAAATATCCTGTTCTTACAAGATGGAATTCATTATATGATTCCATATCACAATTAATTGAACATGAATCAAAATTAAATACCTTGACTAAAGAATCAAGTTTAAAGTATCAATTTAGTGAAACTGACATAAGTTATTTGTCTGAATTTGTTTTAGTAATGAAACCAATCGCTTGTGCTCAGGATCATCTACAAACTGAATCAAATTTTTACTATAGCTATTTAATTCCTACTTTATTTTCATTAAACAGTCGATTGCAATTATTTAAGGAACAACAATTGCTTTATACTTTCAACTTTATCGATCCATTAATAACCTCGTTAGAAAAATGATTCAAACTATATTTTGATCTCTCCCCTGAAGTTGATGAAACTGTATTGGCATCTTGTTTTCATCCTACTTTTAAATTAATATGGATTCCTGAACACAATGAAATTATGAAAAATAGAGTTAAAAATCTTTGTATCAACACTGCTGAAAAATATATAGTGAATTCTTCTCACACTGAGTCATCAGTAGATAATATAGATGATGAGGAATTTTTAATATTTTCTTCTCAGGAACAGTGTTTTGATTCTAGGGCTAATTTAGAAGTAGTTCAGTTTTTTAACAATAAAAATAAGGCATTAACATGTTTAGACAGTTATCCTATTGTAAAAATATTATTCACCAGATAAAATACAACTTTACCATCATCAGCTCCAGTTAAAAGATTGTTTTCATTTAATGGATTTATTTATGCCCCTAATAAATGTAATTTATCGAACACTAATTTTGAAAAACTTGTGTTTCTTAAAGGAAATGATATTAATAGTTAATATTATTAACATAATTTGTAAATAATAGTGCTAATAATATGGACAAGATGGACTCATTTTTAATTGATTTATAAAAACTAAAAGTGTATTATCATTTTAATTAATATATCTATGCAACAAAACTAAGATAAACAGTACCCACTCATTTGAATTTATTTTTGATATCTTTGTACATCATAAGAATAATATTTTACATTATTTTTAATTCAAGTAAATATTTAATTTTCCAGTTAAAAATTTAAATTTATTAAAAATTATTTTGTGACCACAATAATATTATAGTTTTGTATGTACCTACATGTTTGTTACACATTATTTTTAATTCTATAAAATACTTATTTTATGATAATATTTAAGAAGGCTTTGTTAGGTTAAAACAATTAATTATACTCATGTATAAATAATAAAAATGATAAATATTGGGATTATTGGAAAGTATACGGTTTATGCATTATAAGGTACCTATCATTAAGTTTCATTGTAAAAATTCAATAATTTACTTTTAATGAATTTCTATAATTATAATTTAATTTATTTAGTTAAAATTATTAATTTGTTGATTGAATCATATTTTATTATAATATGAGTAATTTTATGTGTTTAATGCTTTGTTTTTTAAAAAAAAAAATTGAATACATTTTATTGTGTATTTATGTGTAACTTGTAACTTAAAATGTAACTTAGTTACAGTAACTTGTAACTTGTATCCAGTTACACTATGTACTGTAACTTGCCCATCCCTGATCGTACCTTTCCTTTTTCAGCCATTTCACTTTTCGGCCAATTTAGGAATAGATCGTCAGTGAGAAAGACAATCTACCTATAATAATATTATAAGATTATATTTTACCTATTTATTTTTATAAGCCTTTGATTTTAGCTAAACAGTGAAACTATTTTTGGTTGGTCACAAAAGCTGATACTTATATAAATATCAACTGGTTTTCATGACTATCACAGATTGATTAAATTGTTTCAATTCTTATTTTATTTTTGTAAAATCAATGGATGTGCTTCGTACAACACCTACAGTCAATGTACGCTTGTCTAATTATTTATTCGTTTTTATTATTTTTGAGTAATTCAGTTAATTATTATTTTATTATTGAAATGGCTGAATTTATAAAGAGCAATATTGCTCCAATTTACAAATTTAGCACTTTTTCTAAAAGGAAATAAAATCATTTAGTGAGGTGTCATTTTTTGATTTTCACAATAAATGGTAAAAAACATGGGAAAATCTAGAAAAACAAAAAAATAGGTTCAACAAATATTAAAAAATATATATAATGCCTATGCAATTACTTTACTATAATATGACATATATATAGTTAACAAAGCAACACTATTAACCGAACTCCACTCAGAATCGTTTTTCGTTACCAATGGTTTATCGTTACTTACAGATATACATTAAATTACTTATAACAGTAGCTGCACCTGTCCGTATGACGTCTTTTTTTCTACTGTATTAATGATGTTATAAACATCTTTAATAAAATAAAGAATACAAGATTTATCATCGTTTAACCCACAACATAGTTACAATACACGGCTTACACACGGTTAGGTAATAATTAACCATTGTAATATTTAATTTTTAAATGTAATATTTGGGTGTAACCCGTTTGTTCCACATTTCACCATTTCTCCCAAAAACATTGTTCTGTTGGACTTATGTTCCGCGAAAATTTCTTCCAATGGACATTTGTTCCATGAATACCTTGTTCCATGAATAAAATGTGGAAAAAGTGGTTTTTGGAATAAATGGTCATGGAAACAAACCACGAAATATTTGTTATACAATATATTTCTACCACAAACAATTTGTTTAATAAACATTTGATCCAATAAATCTATATTCAGCAAATATTTCATCCAATGAGCTTGTGTTCTATATAAGTATACTTTGTTCCATAATACCTACTTAACGCTATGATTATAAATTATCATCATGGTTATGTATTGTTATAATATCCTAAATTCATCAACGATTTTAACCTATAAAGTAAAACCTCTCTATAACGGAATCGTTTGGGACCAAACATTTTTTCGTTATATAGAGTTTTTCGTTATATAGAGTTTTTCGTTATGGAGAGGTAGAAAAAAAAGTTTCAAGACCGTGTATGTATATATGTGTTAAAAAATTATATTTTAGGCAAATATGTACTTCGTACAACGTAAATTTATACAGTCAGATTATAATGTATAACTTAATATTTAAATGTGTTTGTGTATAATACTAAAGAACTAAAAAAAACATTTTACATTAATAGTAACAAATTTGAACCTTTTTTATAATTTAGAAAAATAGTTTTTAATATTAAAGTGCTTTTTGTGATTAAGAGCAGCAAGTTCAGCATATTCTCGGGCTTTGGTTGTAAGTTCTAATAGATTTGAATTTTAAATCGTGGCTGAAAATTTTTGTAATTCTTCTAAATATGAGATTTATTTTTATATATTAGATATTATTTTTGACTGGAACCTTTAAGGGTTTCGGTTTGGTTTCAGTTCTCGAAAATATAGAATTTCGGTTTCGGTACTTAAAAAAAACATATTAAGTGTTCCGGTCTTGTGATTTTTAAAAAGTTTCGGTGTTTTTGGTAGGATATTTTAAGGTTAACCATTGTTGAGACTTTTTTATATTTTTATTTCACCATAAAATAAACCACTAAGCCCACTTAACTTATAGCAGAGCAGTATACAATAGTATAGAATACAATATTTTCAATATAATATATTAGTTTCTTCAATACGTACAAAGGTCCAAGAGTTATATATGTATATATATATATTATATGTATCTGTGTTAGGAAACAACCGCTGTTATCAGTACGTGATAATGTTAAGTCATCTACCATAGTCGATTACAATAGAATCATTTGCTTGGGAGAAAACATTATTTGTGTGCATGTTTATTGTAACAATTGTGTTTTTATATTTTGTTTTTAATGGTTTATTTTCTTTTGATAATCATTTGACTGTATTGCAGGAGTTCACATAGTTAAATTTCCCATTAATACCTATTTGTTCAAGCAAGTTTGTTTCCATAAGTTTAAGCCTAAATAGATTTTTGGTACATAAGTACTATCATAGTTTTTGTGTTTCAATATTTAAGATGTGCTGTGTCAAGCTAAATATTATTAATTTATAAATTTTTCATGAATACAAATTATTTATCTATTATGATTAATCTCGTTGGTTATAATATCTGAATATATTTATATTGTTGAAAATCTATTGGTGTAAGTGTTTTAAATTTGTTAACCATAAATAATTGTTATAACATATTATAGGATAGAATTTGTAGTATTAAAATATGTTAATCAGTGTTTAATATTAGAATTATTATTTTTTAGATTAATCATGGAAAATTATATGACTAAATCTGAAGTCCGATGTGCAACTTTATTAGATAATCTATTGAACAAAAAAATTTGTGTGGATGAAATTCTAGAGAAAATTAAATCGTTTGAACAATTAGTAAGTTTTTAAGCTTAGGAATCTATTATGAATAATATATTTTTTAAAACAGTTTCCTATAGTCTATTATTTTAGATATTTAATTTGTGAATGTCCTAAATTTGGTAAAATTAATTGAATGCATTATGTTTATAGATTATTCGTCCTGGTGTAGGAAAAATAGAATTCACTATTTATGTAATTGATTTTGTTCACAGCAAGACGGCGCAGTAAGTAAATCAATGACATTTATATTAAATTTTGATTTGAAATTTTTGTTATTATGTACCAAAATTCCTTTATCACTGCACAATTGTGTTACTAAAATTATTTCATTGTTTTGAATGAAGTTTTAAAACTAATTATTTAAATGAGAATCCTTAAACATAAATTTATATACAGGTAATTTAATTTTTATACTGTACGTTACAATAAATGATAGCAAACAAAAAAATGATTCTTTGGTGAGTTTAGTTAAAAATGTGTTGATAAAGTTAAATTGGAATTTTAATCAATTTAGAACTACATTCAAAATTACAATAATTGTAATTTTCAATTAATAATAAATTTGATCATATAATTTGAACTAGAAATGCTAAAAGAAAAATAATGATGTTACATTCAACTTTTTTTTACCACTATGTATACTTCATGATAAATGTTGTATCACATTTTTGTTCATTTTTACGGAGCTTCACAAATCTAATTTATGAAAAAATAGTTGAAAATGTATATTAGTTTTGTCAAAATTTAGAATTAAATCACTGATCAATAAAATGAGTTAAATTTTTACTACCTACCATTAGAAAAATGTTAAGCAACCTGATATATAATTTTTGAGGATTTATACCATCCCAAAAACTCGAAAACTTTAAGTAATTGTAAATAACTCAAAAGATGTCCAAATATTTTAAAAAATAATACCAGAAAATGTTTACAAAACACTTGAAGTTGATGATTAGAGCAATATCTGGTTTACAGGAAAAAATACACATAGTAAAACTAACAATTTTGTTGTTCAGAATTTAAAAGTTATACATTTCTAATTATAATAATAAACTTAATGTTGGTAATTTAGTTAGTGTACATGAGTATTTCAAAACAAAGTAATTAGTTAAATTTAGTTCTATTCAAATTTATTCAATAGGCACATACATTATGTATTTATTGTAAAAAGTAATTCAATTCAAAACTGCTATAATATTTTCATTTATAAATCTAGACAGCATACATTGTAAATTTATTTATTATATTTAAGATATATGTATCAAATATTTCAGATTTATAAACATATCAGATAAAACCGAACCTATTATAAACAATGCATTTAATGTACCAGAAGTTGAATCATCAATGGCTGAGAAAATTGTACCGAAAACATCTACATCAAAAAATAAATTATCTAATCAAGAAAAAAAAACTGTACAAATACATACATTAAGTTCAAAAACCCAAAATTTTAAACTAAATAGTAAGTTTTATCTTTTTATGATACATTGATTTTATTTTTAGTTTAATTCTTAAATGCTCATATAATATATGTTATTAATTATTCAATAGTTTTATATTATCTTATCTATTTCAAAATATATAGTCTTCAAACTGTTGTATCCTATATCCGGTTTATGCCGGGTTCACCGTCAATTTTGGTTTCTTCCATAAATGATGACGGATACTTGTTCATTTGAGTTCGACTTTTGGGATTAATCAAACACTGAACTCATCTGTTTTGAAATAATTACTTATTGTTTATTATTACTTAAATTTATTTAAAAAAGACATTTAATAAGTTCTACGTATAACTATACGGAATCATTGTTTTACTCGACTGCCGCATGACCGCATGACATTCGTATCTCATGCGCTCGGTGATGGAAGACATTACAAAAAAATTATATATTGCTTACTTAGCTAAATACAAACAATGTTTTAAACCAAGTGTTCTCAACAAAACTATTTACTTGTAATATAAAATATATATATATATATATATATATATATTTACAAATTCTTGCACTCATATTGTACTTGATATTGAAGCTGATATAAAATGTAGGAAATAATCTTAAAAATCAAACATTTATAATTAATGTAAAATACTAAAAAATGTTTCAATTATAGATATTTATAAATGGGTGCAATTAAAAGACATTATTAAATTAATGCTTATATCATAACTAAATAAATTAATGAATAAACAATTTTAATTTTGTATTACTGGGATAAAGAAGAATGCCATTTTATTTAAATACTAACAGTGAATAAAAAATAACAATGTTTTTTTTTTTAATTTTCAGGTACTTCTATGAACGAACAAAAGAGTTTGGATATACTAGGAAGTCTCTATGCTACGATTATCAACTCTAACATTTTGTGTAATTTATTTCATGAATTAGGTTATGTATTTACACTTCTTTCTATCAAGAAGCCTGAAACAAAATCCAATAATGACAGTTTTAATTCCAATACTATCTATTTTAAATCACCAGAAGATTGCCATTATTTTGCATCAAAAACCATACAGCATTTGTCATCAATTTTAATATATTTGGAAAAGCCAATTATTAATCTTATTTTAAAACGAAAACCGATTAACTTATATGTACCAGAATTTGCTAAAATGCTAGAGTGTGCATATAACTCTACAGTTAGTAAATATGTTTTACCTAATTAATATTAATAATTAATATATATTTACAAAAGTGTAAAGTTTTTTCTTCATTCCTAGAATGTAAATGATGATATTAAATTTATAAATTCAAGTATAACTAAAGATAAAGTTAAATTTGATGAAGAACAAGATACCAAAGATTGTTTTCCAACCCTTAAAATGTTTCATGCTTTCAAATCACAAAGGGATGCATTTTATGATTTACTTGAAGATTGGAAACAAAATCAGCTTCAATTGAATCCCAACAAATTAGCAACTGTTTCAAAATTGCTTACTGAAAATAATGGTGCTATTAATATGACTAAATTTACCAAATTATTTGTTGGTCTATTGTTAAATTCTTCATTTGAAGATTCAAAGGTAACTGAAAACTTCAAAAATTTAAATTTTTTTTACTCAATATTATTGCTATAAATTAATATTTGTTTGTAATTATTTATAGCTGGATTATAAAAATAAAACAATTCAAGATCTATCTACCTTAAAATTAGAATTACTACATCAGCGAATTACTAAACGTGACTATTCAAGTGGTCACAGTTTTGACTCGGCAAATGAATTCACTGGGGTGCAATCATTCTTCAGAGAATTCATTATTTTATTCCTTAACAATGGAAATTTTTGTAAACATTTAATTGATACTCTTGTACACAGAATAGATGTGTTAAATACAATGGAATGGGCTTTAGATTTAGAAGGTGTGTATTATTTTTATATTTTAAGTAGAATATTAATTTTTTTTTTAAATATAATTACAGGAACTATGTATCAACAAACTTACTTTTTTAATGTTGATTCATTAAGATTATTAGCAAAATTTTTGGCTTTTACCATTTATTATCCATATAAAGATTCCAATATATTGAACCCATCTTTGAAAGATTATCTGTGGGAAGTGCGATCCAAGGTATATTCTAATGCTATATATTATATTATTATGTTAACTTTAAATATTGTGCAATGTATATAGGTTTTACCACCATTAAATTTACTTGATAAATTAAATTTGGCTTCCAAACAAGGACATAATGCGATCATATTAACAATTTCTTGGATAATAGAGTATATGTATCAAGTTGATATAATTTCAATTACAACTCCTTTTTATCAAAACGTGTTGACTATGCTTTACTCCATATGCATAAATAATTCTATAACCACAGGTTCTATACTTATGTTGAAGTTACAGTTTAATTGTTTGATTGAATACATCAATGTGGCACCTCATATACTATTTGATAATTCTACAAATTGTGTTGATCAAAGTAATTGGTTGTAATAATTAATTATTATTGGTTAAGATGCTGAAAATAGTTATATTAAATGTTTCAGGTTTCATTGGAAATATTTTTAAAGACATTAAAAGCGATCTATTGATAAATACTAAACAAATTTATCACTATTGTCCACAATTAAATACCTATCGTAATATATTAGAATGCAAAGTTGACAACAAGAAATTAAAATTTATCTCACCTGTACTGAGCTCTCCCATTAGGAAAGTAAAACAAAATCAACTTGTAGAGGTAAGTATAAAATCTGGTTAAAGTTTTTAATTGAAATTAGTAAAAATTTTGTTTTAAGTTGGAATTGGAGTCAAACTTTTTTGAGAACCATTCTTCTTCAGTGTTAATAACTGTTGATTTTGTTGCTAAACGAATAGCATCATCTTGCACTAAAAAGATCCAAACTAAAGGTATGGCTGCTGTAAAGAATCATTTTATTGACATTGTATGTGTGAAATTCAAAGAATATGTTGACAACCAAAAAGTACGTAATTATTTAATTCTTTTATTAAACATTGATGATAACCACACATTATTTTACTAAAAAAAGAAATTTTATAGGTTCTAGAATTTCATATTGATGGAACTGATATAGAAAAGTGTAATGTTTTTATGAATTCAACCATCCAACAATATATGGATAATTTTTCCAAAATTAATATTCCTAATTCTTTAAAAGAATTATTGGACTCTAACATTATAAGTCCTAATTCCTTGCCATTTTGTAATGCTGTGACAATTCGTAAATTCAAAGAGTTAGTCACAGAATGGGTTAAAAATCATATAAACATCAAAAGTAAACAAATTAAATTGTTTTTAGTACTGCATACAAAATCTGATTGTTTAAATATATTTTTTTTACAGATACATTTGTTAACTATATTTCTACAGAATTGAAACAAAATCTAAAAAATGGTGAAATAAATGAAGATGGTAGTAATCTGCATAAATTATTGATGTCTTCCCATGTTGACAATGAGCCAGATACAGATTTGTTCATTCCTGACAATAAATTACTACTGGATTTAAATGTAAGTATTTTCATTAATAATTTGAAATAAACACTAATTAACTATTAACTACTTATAAGAGTATTATGTAAGCTTATTTTTAATGCTCTCAAGCTGTTTATGTAATTATAATATGTTTCATAATTTAGAATGTTCGGGTCAAAAATTTATTACTGCAAATTATTTTTTACGTTCTTTTTTTTTATAGTTCTTATTACTGTCTCATTTTTTATAAATTAATTGAAAATCTGATTTTAAATAATGCAACCAAATAAAATGCTTATTTTATGTAGAAAAATTATTGACTGATAAACAAGAAGGAAACCAATTAGTTATATGAACACTACTTGGTAATAACAACAAATTAATATTGTAATTTGATTTTTATAAAATATAAAAATATGTGTTCATATTTTAATTGTATTTTATACTAGAAAAAGTATAAAAATAAAAGATAATGGACCAGAAGTTGGATTTCAAGGCAAGAGAAATATATGGTGCATCTAGTACATTATTAAAAAAATTAAAAACCGAAGACTCTGCGGCCTACCGAAATATTCCAAGGATGAACAGGGCCCAGTTTGATACATTGTTACAGATGATTGACTGACTAATTAAGAAGTTATTTTATTTTATGTTCCAAAGCATTGGATACTGTTCGTAAATTTTTAAAAAATCAATGTTATTACAATTCTACTTCATCATAAATTTTAAAATTTAAAATATAAAAGGAAACTGAATGAATTATCTATATCAATAACAACTTCTTGTCACGTGTATATCACACAAACGACTAGCGAGCGAATTTAATTGCTGACACATAGTGTGTAAAATCGCTCAGTGTAATCAAGGCTTTACATTTGTAATTAAACTTTAATTGATATCTAAAAAAAAAATACATTAAAAAAGAGAATAAACAAATCAAACTAGAAAATACTAGAGTTACTAATGAAATTAAGATAATAAAATATAAGGTTGAACAATTTGAACAACTTAATCTGGGTGAAAGTATCCAAATAACTGGAATACCCAAGACTGAACATGAAAATTGTTCAGATATAATAAAGAAAATTGGTGAAACAATTAACATTGAGTTAAATGTTACAAAAGCCAGAAGAATAACCTTAGAGAAATCTTAACTAAGTATAATCATTGCTAAGTTGGAAAATAAAGATGTGAGAAGTAAATTAATTTGTAAATTAAAAATCAATAAACTAAATGCCAATATGTTAGCAAAATATTGGCCCAAAACCATATCAAAAGTTAAAGGATCCTTTTTGGTCAAGCAATATCAGCAGTCAATGAAAACAATTACAAATTCATATGGATATCCAATGTTGAAATTTTAATAAGGAAAGATGAAAACTCAAGAATTTAACATATAAAAGCCAATAGTGACTTAAAAAAAATATATAAATATAAATATAAAAATATATATAAATAAATATATATAAAAATTAAATAAATAAATAAATGAATCAATGTGTCACCTAGAGTATTATAAGTAAAGATCAGATTTATACACTTGGCGTCACAAAAATCGCACCTATTGCAAATTATTTTTCAAAGTAATTTTAACTACACTTAATCATATATAAGGGTACTGTTATGATATATCATTTGAAAGGTGATGAAATAAACTTGAAAAATAAATAAATGGTATGTGTTTTTGTTTATCAGTGTTTTAAAAAATAAGTTAATCGTGGAAGAGGAAAACAAATTGTATTGAGGATATACAGTTTTACAAACAGAAACAGACAATAGACTTCATATAAAAATAAAAAACTGTTACTAAATGTTATTTAAAATCTAGTGCTGCTTCCTCTTGCCTTAATTACTGCTTCCATACGATCTTTTGTAGAAGTTATGAGTCGTACGATGCATTCTTGAGAAATGTTCACCCATTCCGCAACAACAGCATATTGAAGATCTTGGAGGGTTGATGGGGCAGGATCATGTGACCGCACTCTTCGTTTTAATTCGTCCCAGAGGTGCTCAATTGGGTTTAGGTCTGGACTTCTCGCTGGCCAGTTCATAACAGGGATCCCAACCTCTTCCGTATAATTTTTTACAATTAATGCGGTGTGGGAACGAGCATTGTCGTGCATTAGTATAAACCCATCTCCAACAAAACCCGCATATGGTACCACATGCTCTTCTAAGATCTCTGTAATGTATCGATCAGAAGTTAGCGATCCTTGTCCTCAAGCGCCACCAGTTCGGGAAACGCACACAAGCTCGGTCTTGCTATCAATGGAAANTATAGACACACCCTTGTTTCATCAGAAAAGAGCACAGTCTTCCATTGGTCAAGCGTCCAATTAAAATGTTCACGGGCAAAATGTAACCGTTCTTTGCGGTGCTGTGCAGTCAGTTTTGGACCGGTAGCAGGTCTGCAGGCCAAAACTTTTTGTTCTCCTAACCTTCTCCTAACCGTAGAGGTGCTTACTGTTGTACTGCGAGCTGCGCGGAGTTGCTGTTGAAGCTCTACAGCATTGGAAAATCGATTGCGCAAAGACGTCGAGACAATAAAACGATCATCTCTGTCCGTTGTGCAGCGTTGTCGGCCTGATCCATGTCTCCGGATAAAGCCACCAGTCTCTTGATAACGTTGGAAAACTGCAAAACGGCAAAACGGCTCAAGTTTAGTTGCCGTGCAACATCACATTGACAACATCCCTGATTCCATTAATGCTACCACTTGAGCGGCTTCGTTAGCAGTTGTATCCATTTAATACGTTATTTTTTGAAATAATATTGTTTAAAGAGTATTTACGTCCTTTTCAATGTTTAGGAAGTGAATGACCTGCATTTGACACTTTAAACTGATTTTTCTATAGCCAAAGAATATAAGATAAGATAGGAGTATATTTATACATTTTCCTAATGCACCGTATACTCGGAATATGATTATTGTTTATGAAATGAAACTACTATCGGATAAGAGGTCATTAACTGTACTTTCAATTTATATCTTTATTGTTTGGATTAAATGTTTTGGTTGGGGATGAAGATGTGCGATTTTTGTGACGCCAAGTGTATGTTTTTACATATCATTACTGAGCTTATGCAGTTTATAAAAGCAAGAAATGTTCAATTCTGAGTTATTAGTTTTGTTTTGCGAGATTTGAGAGTATTTTATAGGTTAAATAATATTTTAACATTTTGCATATTTTAGAATATTTTGTAAATTGTGAGAAAAAATATCAATTTTAACAATACAATACCTGGAAAAGTATATTTTGAATATTGACTATTTTTTTTTTTTTTTTTTGTATCATTTTGATAAAAAGGTTAGAGATATAGTACCTAAAGTTACTATTCACTAAACATTGTGGCTAACCATGTAAAATGATTTTTAAGTGTTTAAAAATTAAATTACCTATATAGTTACATCTATATTATATTCCTACTCTTACTTAAGAGCATTATTATTCTATTTTAATACGCAAGTGTCACTAATTATTTATTAGTTATTATTATTATTATTAATTGAAAATTCATCATCAGGTATAACACAGTCAAAATGTAAAACGGGATTCCATAATACTCCAGGCAACCTATTGATTCATTTGTTAATTTTATTTTTATATATTTATTTATGAGTATTAATCATTTTTAATAATTTTATTATTACTTTATTATTTTATTAATTACAATTTATTTATATTATTATTATATTTTTTTTCTCTGGTTCTTAATTAACTTCATTACATATTTTATAAATCTTTTTTATTTTTTATAATCCAACTATATTTTAAACAATAATATATAATTTAGCAGAGAGACTTCATCTCTAATACAGTTAAAATTAGTATAATAACAACAATAAATAATATAACAGATAATGAAACTACGCCTTTGATAACACTAGAAGAATCAATAAACTAATTAATAAAACAAAAGAAGCATTTTAAACTACTTACCTGAACTAGAATGTCTCAACAATATCCTTAACAACAAAAACTACATTATAATCATGGCATGCAATCATAGTTTAGTCCTAATCTTAATTGTAATTATATACCTTTAAAAGGTTATCAAATATTAACTACAAACAACAAAATTTATAAGTGAGGGTGTAATAGTATTGATTAAAAATTGCATAGAGCAAGTTAACATTTTAGATGCAAATTACATCCTAACTATAATTGACACACGGGATACATTTTATCACAGTCATGTGTACAGTGGGATAAGATTTAGGTTCTGAGCGGACAAGGGATTTATTGGTTTTACAAAAATGTAATTATTTTTTTAATGTGAACACTTTTTCAAACAGATAGCTTACTGTGATTTATATAATGTAGATTCTTTTCCAAAAACAAATTTTCTAGATTTGGTTTTTTAAAGAGATCATTTTTTGATTTTCCCTGCAGTTTTCTCAAAAAAAGGAAAAAGTGAGAAAGAAAAAAAACAGGAAAATTAACAAAATATTATGATATATTTTTTTGTGGACAATTTTTGTACCAGCAATTTTGCTCAGATTTACAGTGATAGCATTTTTTCTGAAAGGAAAGGTACTTTAAGGAGGTAATTTTTCAAATTTTCCCGACAAATATGACTGGGAAGGTACTATAAAGAGGTCATTTTTTTGATTTTCTCACTAGTTTTCACAATAAATAGGAAAGCCCCCATTCTTTCCCATTTATGACATTTAGGACATGGAAAAACTGTAGAAAAATGAAAAAATAAGTACAGTACTAAATAAATTTTATTAAAGAAAATATACAGGGTGTCCCACGAAGATATACCACTTTATTATCTCCAGAGATAATAAAGATAACCAAATTTTTTTTTTTATATCACTCATAGGGAAAAGGACTACAAATATTTATATTTGAATTATTTTTTTATCAAAAAAATTTAAAAAATAAGTTTATTTTATTATTTTTGGAAAAATTTAAGATAGCCATTCTGTAAAGATTATTTTTCTGAAAATTATCTTACATTTTTCCGAAAATAATAAAATAAAATAAATTTAAATATAAATATTTGTAGCTCTGTACCCTGTGATTTACATAAAAAAAAACAGCATTTGATTATCTTTATTATCTCTAAAGATATTCAAGAGGTACATCTTCATGGGACAACCTGTATAATACTTATTTAATTATTTTATCATAATATAACATATATATTGTTGACAAAGCAAAATTATCAACTGAACTCTTCTCAGAATCATTTTTCCTTAGCAATGATTTATCGTTGCTTACAGATATACATTAAATTTCCATTCTACTACCTCCTAACTTCTCACCTACAACAGTGGCTGCACCCATAGGGAAGTATATATCAGTCTTTATTTTATTATACATACTTTTAAAGACACAAAATAATAATAAACCTTTTGTGTTTTAATATATATTAATTATAATTATTAATAAATTCTTGTCTCATTGGAACTTTTAAAATAATAAACTTACAAATTTGTAAACAACTACTAATTATATCTATTATGTATAATTGATTTAGAAACTATTTTTATTTTATTTTTTTTTTTTTATGGTATTTTATAACTATTATGTAATTTGTAATGTAACTGTCAATTGTCAATTCTTGTATCTATTTACTGTATTTTGTTTTTGGTTAATAAATTATCATTTTGTATATTTTATACATTTTAAACATTTTTGCATAGCTAGCATTTTTCTTTATACATACTTTTGTTTTTAGTTATTATTTTCATCTAAACAAATAAAATAATTAGTCAAATAACATTTTATAATTTTGTATAAAAAAAAAGTCAATGAAAAATGAACAATTCAATACTTTCATTATTATTTATATACATTTATTTTGACCATACTTAAATTGAAAAGAATTATAAGGGTGTGAAAATTGTATCATAATATTATGGTTTAAACAATTATTATTATGTTTCCTTCCTCCCCCAATTTAAACACTTATTTTAATTATAATTATCTATAATAACAGATTTTGTCAGTGTCATGTGAATGGTGCTATAATTTTAAATTCAAATTAACTTATATTTTATATTTCAGATATTAAGCTTGAAAATTATTGAAGCGGATGAATACAAGCTAACCCCTAATGATTTATTTGAATATGCTGAAATATTCAAGATTATTTTAGAAAACAAAAATAAAATGAATTCCTCTTTATACAGATTTATAATTGTGAGACTAATTGATAATGTTTTACTTACAAGTATGTCAATATTTCGCATAATGCTTAATACTGTTATGTATTATGTATTATTTAATAATACATAATATTTTGTCGTAAATTCATAAACTAAAATATTTGTATTTCAGCATTTCACAAACCAATGCTCATTAATTCAAATGTGATGAAAGCTTATCATCCTTACCTAAATGAAATGTTGCATAAAGTTTCACTAATAATATGTGAACGCAATATATATATACTTTCGGAAAAGTGTTATTCAGAAAAAATCATTATAAGCGAAAAAATTACAGCTTGGATACAATACTTTATAGAAAATGATTTCCTTACAATGGATGAATTAACAAATCAAATTATGGCAATTCTAAAATTATCATGGCCTGAGGTATTTTTATTTATACTAGAAAAGTATAAATGTCTTAGGCTCTTTTATATGTAGGCTACCTACTGTAAAATGTTACCTACCAATGAATGTTATCTGTTATGTTGTATGCTACCTACTAATACTTAATAATACTGCAAATACTACTACATACACTTAAAATATTGTAACTGATAAAATATTTATCTACATGATTTTGTCATTATTTTTTATTTTTCTTTGATAGAGTATTTTTTTTTTTTTAATTTTCCCTTTTTTTAAATACCAATTTAATATTATTGCCACTTGATAAATTAATACTGATAACCATAAATATAATTTATTACTATTTCTTTACTTATACATGAAATTAATATTAAAATATATACGGTTTTTATTAGTAATTTACTGGTAGGTACAGTGCTCGAATTGGGGCAGAGTTCCTATACTATTTGTTTGATGTGGAACACATGAACCGATACATATTTTACATTTTCATTAAAATTTGAACTTTGAGCACTTATAAAAACTTATTCCTTATATTGATAACCTCTCCTATGCTGATTTTTTTAAGTTTTTTTAGTCACTCTTCTTTTATTTTTCCAATTCAAGCATTGGGTTGGTAGTATAACATAGAGATATTGTTAATTGGTAGCACACAAAAAGAGTGCTAAGTTTTTATTCAAATATGAAATTGATAAATTGTATACCTAATATATATTTTTTAAATATTAGGACACTTTAAAATGTTTGTCTATTTGCTTCAAAGATCTAAATGATGTATGTTCCAAGAAGTTTGATGATACAAAAGTTCAAGAATTATTTATGTGGTTAACAAATTTCATGGATGTTATTGAGGATTATGATACAGAATTTTGAAGGACCAAAGTACAGAAAAAATACCTTGTACTTACTATATGTTTTAATTGATTTATACACTTATATGTAATTTTTAAAATTTTTTTTAAAAAGACTGATTTTAATAATATCAGTTTTAATTTGTTTAATAATTAAAATTTATGAGTTTGATCTCTTGTACAATAATATACTAAACATTTGTATTATTATTACAAATTATACTGTCTTATTTATATACAATAAAGAAACACAATTTTAATTTATTTGTATTAAATTTTCATTAGTAATCTACTAAACTATGTTGAATATTATACTTGTATTAATTTATTAATTTGGATTAAACAATCTTAAAGGAGATACAAATTTTAAAAGTATAACAAACATTTTTTCATCTAACCCAAAATACACTATACAATCTTGATTTTAATTTTATAATGCAATGTTGTATAATCTTGTACTTTTTAAATTATAGAGTAATAATTTTATTGCATGCCGATAAATATAAAAGTGATCTATAAATTTGTTTTATGCACTAGACTCTAAATATGAAATTTTGTGTTTCTATTTTTTTAAATATTTAACATATTTTAGATTTTTAGTGCTATTTTTCAAGTTTTAATACTATATTTTACTAATATGCATAATATTATATATATATATATATATATATATATATATACAGTGTGTTCATGCTAAGGGGTACCACTAAATATATCAGTCAGATGACCTTGTATTAAAGTGGAGTTTTCGGGGAATGATAGATAGTGTCCAAATACACATTTTCAGACAAATTTCAGATTTTTAACCCGTTTGGTATGCACGTGCACAATGCAACTTACTTTTTTTTAAATGACACCATTTTTCTTCTACAGATTCGGATAGATTATTATTTTTTAAACAATTTTTGTATAAAAAGTTTTTTTCTAATTACAAAATTGTCAAAATTATTGTAAGTTGAAATTTAATATTTACGAACATTCAGTTTTTAAAAAAATTTTAATCATGTTCAACTTATACTCAAAAATCGATATAATATCTCCGATACTGTGAAATACCTGTTTGTTGACAGATATGATGTAAATAAATACTTAATTGTTTTCGTAATTTACTCTCATTTATCTAAAGCCTTGTCCAGATTAGATGACCAAGGCAACCAAACGCCAATGTAACCACATTCGGTGTTGGCTGTAATTCGATGTAAGAGCATTGGCATACGGTCAAAACTCAGTCCGCCTTTGAAAGCCTTCGCTCATTTATACTAAGAATACACATAATTTATTTTATATTTTCCCAAATTTAAAATTTAATCAATAACTTAAAATATTACATTTTAAATAAAATTATGTCAAATTATGACCAGTTATTAATGGCACGTACTGGTTTTGTTATAATGTACTTATTATTAAAAAAAAGCAAGACACAGGCGTTGGTTGATGACTTCATGGTTAAAAGTCGATTAACTTCATGCAGGCAAGTAAACTAAATAGGTGGTTGAAAATAAAAATAAAAATTATTATGATTTTTGCAGTGATAGTAATTTACTAGAGGATTTGAGAAGAGAAGATTCTGGTCACTTTAATAACTTCTGTAGAATGCCACTAGCTGCATCTTTAATAATAGTATATTCTGTATTTATTGTTTTTCTCGGCTTAAATTTATCATTTAAAAATTGCATCGAATGAAATGCAAACCATTGCGAGTGATACACCTAATCGTTGCCCATTCCAGATGTAGTTCCTTCTATCTGCCGTTCTCGCCTGAATGAAGTTAATAAACTTTCCATTTTTTTTACGAACATCAATAACTTCAGCATTCATTTATTTTACAATTTCACACCATATATCAAATGTTTTTTTGTTCAATTTGTATTCAAAATGCGATGGGTCCTATAGTATTGGGTTATCTTGATATAAACTTATTAACTGAATGCATCGTTTATCACTCCAATCCGTTTTAAATATGAGAAATTATTGAATTTGAATTGAATAAATTGAATTAAAATATTACATATTATTAAAACTAATGCATTAATATGCACCCGTTCGGTTGGCGAATGACTAAAATGTCAACAAATCTTGTCCAAACTGATAATGAATTCCTTTGATATACCGCTCACCGAAGGCACATTCGCCGTTGGCGTTCGTTCGTTCGGTCGCGCTGTCCACACCTAGACCATCACCGAATAAGCTCGTCACATGTGCCTCCGATACCCCTGGTCGTCTAGTCTGGACGGGGCTTAAGCGGCCCTCACACGATCAATACTATTGACAGTATAGACACTGACAGTATTTGAGCATATTGACAGTATAGTCCTCAGACAGTCAGTATTTAATTAGCGTCAATACTCAGTATTAATTTGTGTTTGATTGCGTTGGTCTCCGTTTGATAAATATTTTTGTTTTATTTAATAATATAATTACAGCTGGATATGGATGAACAGCAAAAAGCATGTATAGCAATTATATTAGCCTTATCCATTCCAAATAATAAACGAGTTTCGAGAAAACGGAAACGATGGGTAAAACAATGGATTTCCAAACGAAGACAGTACACTCATCTAAATGCCATAAAAGAAGTGCAACTTTCAGATCCAAAGGGCATTATTAATTATTAATAATTCCGGCAACTGTTTGTATTGAACAACAGAATCACGTAGTATTTGTCTATCTCGGGATTCACCAGTACACGTATTTTGACTATCGTCACCAATTGCTGCGAAAAACGTACTGACGAACTGTCAGTATCTGCCACAGGCCGAGGACACACAGAACGCCACGCGCGCCATGTTCGCTATACGAATAAAAAATTAGTTTTCTGTCTTGAAAACGCAAATGGCAACACAGAACAGTGTACGCTACGTTTTGTTCTTAGCTACGTTGCGACGGGTCGCCGAGTGTCTGGTTTGTGGCTATATTTTTTAGCGATGTGTCGCGACGTTTCTGGCGACCTGCGCTGCGCTATCGTGTTGACTCGTCTCTTTTTTTTTTTTTTTTTTTTTTTTTTGCAACGCAATTTTATGGAGAGCCGATTACGACGACGGAGAATTTCTAAAGCAGCAGTCGATCATATTTATCATAATTTATGGACCCATTTCCTTTTTTGTTTATTATTATTATTTAACGAAAATAATAACAAAGCTTCATCATCACTATGCTATCACTTTCCCAAGGCAACGTACCTGACAACATCTTGAACATAACTGATAACGTGTTCTGTGTTGCCACACCGTATAGTGAACACAGCGTACAAAGCACGCATAGTATACATAGCATCAGTGGCGTGTTGGCCG
Organism: Cinara cedri; assembly: GCA_902439185.1. Lineage (NCBI taxonomy): Eukaryota > Metazoa > Arthropoda > Insecta > Hemiptera > Aphididae > Cinara > Cinara cedri. The sequence goes on along the minus strand of CABPRJ010001468.1, from coordinate 389,027 downwards.
TGATTTTGAGGGGCAATTGCCCGATAATTTTAAGTGGTGGGTGGGCGGGTGCCTGGTGGTTGAGTACTGGAGTCTGTGGAGAAATTTTAGTACAAGATTAACTTCATCAGAATATGTCATATGATATTAAATAAGAATAATAAAATTAATAATAAATATTCTAGGAAAAGCCATCAGCCCAGAATACTGTACATTCATTCATGGGTAATGATAATGATCAATGCCTAAAAGTCGAGGGGTGGTGGTAGGTCATTAAAAAAAAATGAATTGCCCGATAAAATATTTCACTTCGCCACGCCACTGCATAGCATACGTAGCGTAGCGTTCTGTGTGGCCTCCGCTTCGCACGGTCAATATAATTATCAGTAAATAAATACTGAAGGTTCGATATCCAATTTTTTCATCAGTCATCAGTATCGTTTTTTCATACTGACAATACAATAGTACTCACATTACACGATCAATAATACTGTCAGTATCAAAATTACTGTCAATAAAATTGACCGTGTGAGGGCCGCTTAAAACCTGAATGGCTCGACTTCGGCAACATTCGTCAATATTTATGATAACAAATCCAGTTCGTTATCAATGTATTTCACAAATAAATGTTGATAAATTATTTTCACTGACGAGTAATAATTATTTTGATAATTTGAAACTAGTCCTGTGACAATTTGTAGTGCATAACGTTAGGTTATTAAATGAGTAATTATTGAAAATGAATAATAGTGAAAAAGTCGAACTTATTTTGATTTTTGGTGAATGTAACCGTAGTGCTCAACAATCAGCTCGAGTGTACGCAGATCGTTATCCAGATAAGTTTCACCCACCTCACAATTATGTCTGTAGACTTTTACGTGGATTAAATGTAAACGGTCAATTTCCTAGTGATCAAAATCAACGGAGGCAGCCCAGACCAAATAATTTTGATGAAGACTGAACTTCAGTTAATGGCTTTCATACATACTTATCTACATTCATCAATAAGACGCGTATCTCGAGAAATCGGTATATATCAATTGGTGCAGTACATAAAATTTCGAAATAAAAAACAAAATGCATCCGTATAAAGCTGATTTTGTCTAACATTTACGATTACAATTTGTAGCATTGTTTAGTGTTCAATTTGAAATCGATGATATATTTTATGGACCAATGAGTCTAAATTTACAAACAAATAGTATAATGAACAAACAAAACAATAGATTTTGGGACGATATAAATCCACATTGGTCTCAAGAAACTAACTTTCAGACAGTCTGGGGCATAAATGTGTAGTGTGAATTAATCGGTGGACAACTTTTAGGTCCTTATTTTTATGAAGAAACACTTACAGGTAGAAGATATCTATATTTTCTTATTAATCAATTGCAGTTATTGTTAGAAAATGTTCCATTACGCACATGGGAAAATATGTATTTTCAATAAGATGGTGCACCAGCGCACAACGCCATCGTTGTTCGGCAATGTATAAATGAAATTTTTCCTAACCGATAGATTGGTACCCATGTAATAATTCCATGGTTGGCGAGATCTCCAGACTTAACTCCGTTTGATTTCTTTTTATAGGAGCATTTAAAAACTATTGTATATGCAGATCCACCAAATAAAGTTCCAATTTGCAGATGACATAGCAATAGCGTTCCAGTGTAGAGATTTAAAAGACGGCAGTGCAATCTTAACCAAAGACCTAGAGTTAATGAAAACATACTTCCGCAATCGGCGCCTAAAGCCAAATCCTAGTAAAACAGAGGTTTGTGCATTTCACCTAAACAACAGACAAGCTAATGACAAACTTGAGGTTGAATTTGACGGTATAAGTGTAAAGCATAATTATATGCCTAAATATTTGGGTATAGCGCTAGACCGCTCGCTTACATTTAATGAGCATTTAGGTACCCTCAGTAAAAAGATTAGGTCCCGGGTTAACCTGGTACAAATGCTTGCTGGAACAGGCTGGGGTGCCGATGCTAAGACCTTACGGGTAGCAGCATTAAGCCTAGTTTATAGTACAGCAGAGTATGGGTCCCAAGTTTGGTGTAATAGCACACATGTAAGCAAAATAGACACGTAGCTCAATAGCGTAATGAGAGTAATAAGGGGGACAGTTAAATCTACACCACTGCAATGGCTACCGGCACTAGCAAATATTAAACCACCACACATTCGTAGGAAGGATGCACTTGTAAAAACCATTAAGAAATCTGTAGATTACAAGAGTTCACTTTTATACCAGATGATGCTTCAAACACCCAATCAACGATTAAAATCTAGAAGCCCACCTGTTGAGTATGCTAGAACACTGATAAGTTTAGGGTTTGATAGCGCCGAGGAATGGCGAAAAGAAAGGGCAAGCTATACAGCACCAAATATGAAGCTACTATGTGACCCTAATAATAGAGTTCTAGGAATGAATCTTCCTCGTTGTACCTGGTCCACGTTAAATATACTGCGTACAGATCATGGTCGGTGTGGTTACCTCCTAAATAAGTGGAGACTCCAAGATAACCCAGTGACTGCGGAAACGGGGAACAAACAATAAATCATATAGTAGTTGATTGCCAAGGTAGAAAATTCAACCAAGGTTTTGAAAGCCTGCATGCAGTGACACCCGAAGCAATTACCTGGATTATGAACCTTGACATCTGTTTATGAACCCACAAGAACGACTCACCTTTATTGTTATTTATGATTTTTGACTTATTATAGTTCTATTGTAAGTTATACCATTATAGCTTCATATCTATATCATGTTTTATATTGTTTTTAGTTTATATTTTAGTTAGAGTTTGATAGTTAAGTTGATTTGTGTTAAAAGCCATACGAAATAAATAAATAAACCAAATAATGTCTAAGATTTAAAAAACAAAATACGAATGGCATATAATAATTTGAGAAAAGACCAAATAAACGCTGCCACATCCACAGAATTTTTAAATCATTTGGAACATCAATGTAGGAACTTTGAACAATTTATTCGATAAATGTTGATAAATGTTGTTGATAAATAGTGTTGTAAATAAATACATTTTAATTTTTAAATTTGTAATGGGCAATTTACTAGTTGAACATAATTAAAATTTCATCAAAAACTGATTATTCGTAAATATTAAATTTCAACTCATAATAATTTTTACAATTTTGTAATTAGAAAAAACTTTTTATACAAAAATTGTTTAAAAAATAATAATCTATCCGAATCTGTAGAAAAAAAATGGTGTCATTTAANTGAAATTTGTCTGAAAATGTGTATTTGGATACTACCTATCATTCCCCGAAAACTCCATTTCAATACAAGGTCATCTGACTGAAATATTTAGTGGTACCTCTTAGCCATGAACACACTGTATATAATTTATTTTGAATTTTTCATTAAACTTGTTTATGAAAAAGCATAAATGAATATAGGTATATTATTAATTTTTGTAGTATATTGTTCAAGTTCATAAAATATATTTGTAATATATATATATATATACTGTTTAAATAACAGTCCTGTAAAACATATATATATATATATATATTATGTTTATAAAATATTACTTGATTCTTATAGATGTTGACATGCTGAATTTAAATCTGAAATCAGTTTGTCTCTCCTACATCTAGTTTTTCTAAAATTGAGAATTTTTAACTGCTAAAAATTAAATTAAAGTTTGAGAACCTTTGCAATAACTGTTTCCCATTGTGAAGTGAAATACCTGTAAGACTTTTTAAAGAATCCATAAATAATACCCATTTAAATAAATACATAAATTTTGTATTTATATACTTATTTACATTATTTATTTACTAGTATAGACCATTTTAATAATTTTGTTATTCTTTATTATTTTATTAAATATTCATTCATTTACATCATAATATTTTCCTAATTATTAAATTAAATAAAATTAGTCTAGAAATATTTTTACAAAATATAAATGGTTTTTATTTCGAAAAAAATTTATTGAAATCCATTTCATGATTTCTATGCATTTGGTTAACATTAATAATATACATGTAATATCCCAGAACTCTATAGAAAAAATTTAACAAAAAACAAGATGAGTTAGAGAAAAACTAATTGCAGATTTAAATTCAGTGTATTAAAATCTATTAATATTCATACCTACCTAATGTTAAAACAGCAAAGTAGTCATAGAACTGTGTAATTTATATACTTTTCTTGCTTTTCTAATTGTTACATTTTAAAGTGAATATAGGGAATGAAAGACAATAGAAAAAAAAACCAAATGAAATTAAAGCAAAAGGAAAAAAGTGCAAATGAAATAAAATGCATATATAGCCAAATGGTATGAAAAAAAAATACAGGTTTATTAATATAAAATTAATTAGGTTATCATTAATTATTTACCTAAAACATAAATTTAAAATTTAAAACAATGGACATATTTCGCATGTGGGTGCAGCCGCTGTTGTAAGTGGGAAGTTGAGAAGGTAGGATACAGACGGGAATTTAATATATATCTGTAAACAACGATAAACAATTGCTCACAAAAAAACTATTCTGAGCAGAGTTCAGTTGATAGTGTTACTTAGTCAACAATACAATACATGATATATATCATATAATGGTAAATGATTATAACAATGTGCGTTTCAATGACAACACTGATTGTATAAAAAAGATTGAAATAATAAAAACTTAATAATAACAAAAAATAAATAACCTATAACAATGACAATGAAAACCCTATTTTTAATCTTTTAATCCTTTTAACTAATGAAACAGGTGTTCAACATTATCTTGAATATTAATGAAAATTTCAAAAGATTATCTCTGTATAGTACCACCCAAAGAACATTTACTTTCAGAAAAGGTGCTACACTTGATGTAAGCTTTCTGGTTGAAACAATGTTCACATAAAAAAAAAAAAACATCTTTGTAAAACCAATACATTCTTCTCTAAGCTCATAATCTAAACTTTAATAAAATAAAATAAGTTATTATATTGCTGTGGTAATGGATAAATTTAAACCTAATGATTTGAATCTTTTAGTATGAGATATCACTAATAAAAAAATTAGATATGTCACATTGATTATACCTATATTCTTCACATAATTTTCAGTGGTGCAATTTCAATTAAAAAATTGAGGGTGCTAAACCCCTCTAAGAAAAAAAAAAATCTAGTTCATACAAACAAGAGATCTATACAATATAATAGATGCTAATCACTCTCTTCTATTGTACTACACCTATTAACTATTGGTTGAAGAAATAAATTAAAATGTGTAGAACAGTTGCTGTTGTTGGTTCATAGAAAATCCAAAATGATCTCTAAAGTAATGAGTACCATAGAATTTTAGTCATTTTGTGACAAATACTTAATCTACTCGTCTACAAAATAATACCTAACATTTGAGGTTGACGTTTATTTATTTATAAAATGCTCTTACTTTAGTATTTCTTTGTAATATGTATTTATTATTATGCATATGCAATATTTCAATGTAACTTATATTGTTTAATTAATTATAGAGAAAAGAGACAGTTCTATGATATAATCCGAATTAATATTCTCTTAAAACACCTAAAATATAATACTAATATTCACTTAAAAATTATAAAACATGGTAATAAACCTGTTGTTTTCACAAAATATTTATAGGTATTTTAACTTTGCCAGTTTTTTACGTAATTTTTACTTTATATGTATTTGGTGAATATAATTATAAAACTAAACAGAAATGCTTGAAAATTTAACATACAGTACCTATATTATAAGTTGTGGTTAGTGGTCTAAAAAACAAATTTGAGTTTAATGAGTTATTTTTTTTTTCAGCCGCGTTTAAAAATCAGATTTTGACTAAAATCATAATAATTACGGCATTTCAAAATAAATCGCCGAACTTCGCTTTGGAACGTTTTATGTTAGCAACGGTTGATCGTTGCGTATGGTAGGTATAAGTACACTTCTACGGTATGTATACAAACTGTAACCAGCTACAATCTATAAAAGATTACAAAACATTTGAAAAACCGGTAAAAGGTAATTTTCTTTAGTTGGTGCATTGAGGAGGTCATTTTTTTGATTTTCCAAGGGGTTTTTGAAATAATCGTGAAAACCCCGAGAGAAAAGTATAGGTGAAACAGCAAATATTTGCAGAGCGCCGCATTCATTGTATTTATTTTGTCAACACGATGTTTTCTACCAGAAATATTGTTACAATTAAAAAATGACCATAGATCGATTTTGTTCTTATAATATTTCGCCGCTGAAGAGGTAAATCGTTTTTTGATATCTAAAGTATTTCTCATAATAAATGGGAAAAACAAAAAAGGACGATATATACTGTTTTGTTCCAAATTATGACACAACGATTTCGTTATCATTAGGTATTTTAAATATTTACGACTTACGTTTTTTACCATAAATATGGCTGAAATAGATAAATGACTTGAGATCTTTTTTGTTGAATCTAGTTTATGACCAAGTTATTCGTCTTTTGATTGTCTCTGTAGTTTCATTAATAATTAAGACAAAATCGTAAAATTATAAGTGACAAATTTACGGCGTTACGATATCATTATTTTAAATTTTACGGTTTATGTTTTCCACCCATAAATATTGCTCCAATGAAAAAAAAAAAACATTAAGAAATATATTTTGTTGAATTTGGAATCTTATTGACGAACAAGAATGTCGTTTTTTGATTTTCTTTGTAGTTTTTTTTAAATAATTGAGCAAATATTAAATTATCATATTTTGTTCAAAACAATCGTTACTATTAACACTGGTGATGTATGTGTAATCTCGAGGAATTCAAACTTAATTGGAAGCGCGCCTACACGAAGCTTTGGACGCTTTAAACAAGTCTGAATTTTTTTTCATAATATTTTAGCTTTTCATTAGAAAATTAAAGAAAATTAAATTTTCTGTGATCAATACAAAATAATAAACCAATAAAATAATTACTGTATATTTACTGATTCTTTATTCAGATATCTGTGTTTAAAATAAAATGTCTTCATTTTTAAAATGGTATTGACATATTCTAAAGTTTTCTCCTAATGTAACACCTAGAGCCTCCACCCATTTAACCTTTAAGGAATTTTCTTTGGTACCCTAAACGTACTGGTTTTTAAACCTTTAAAAAGGCAGATAATACGACATGATTTTTCATGTAAAACACAATACCTATTATAATTAATTATATTAAAAATACTTTTGAACGTGTATATATTTTTTTAAAACACTTTAAAAATAATAATTATAACCTAGGCGCGTGTGGTTGTATCTTGTATCTTTAGTCGTGATTGTAATGGTTGTGTGCTTTTAAATTAGGCGAAAATACAATAACTTCGCGTAATATTGTATAATATTGCACAATATAAGATTATTTTCACTGACAGAGATCGCACTAAGTTAGTGGGGCAGCTGTTCCCGAGAGCGATTTCAATTGTCATGTGATAACGCTTATAGCAGTGGTTCCCAACCTATTTTATTCTACGCTCCCCTTGTAAATTTTCAAAAAATCTCACGTACGCACGTTTCGACGGTAATAAAAGTGCGGCCCAACCGACGCGTAAACGGTATGTCGCGTCTAGACAAGCAACATTTCAACGCATTATTCAATAATGGACCAATGATTGTCCGTTATCGGGGACCGACAGATAGCCGTACAGTCGTACGAATCAATCGTAGTACCTATCAATAATAGATTACCTGCAAAGAGATCAATCATTATAATACTCGTTATATACTATACATATTTACATTATATACTCGGCAAATTGTCATCGATATGGCGATCGTCCGGAAATTAATTAATTTTTTTCAATTTTACTGATTGTAAAATGGCATAACAATTTTAACAACAAAAATCTCGTCATTTCATCGTCACTATATTCCCCCCGAGCAGTACCTGAAATCCCCTTCGCCCCCACCCACACAGTTGGGAACCGCTGGTTTGCGACATGGCCGGTTACGAGTGTCTCATTAGGTCACTTGTACACGGCCGTTTTATTACCGGATACCGGCCCGGTATGAAACGGATGGTCTTGTTGACGACACCTTTAAATAACGGATAAACTTCCGTTGCGTGTAATGTTATTTTCATTGTACATTTTTTCGTAATAAAATTTAATCAGTTCGAAACGAGAAGTGAATGACTAGACGAATGTTGCCTAGAAAGCAAAAGTTTAAGATAATTAAGCGTACTATTTGTACAAAAAAAAAAAATGCAGCAAAAAGAAAAAAAGAAAAAGAGAGTTTTTGGTACATCCAATGTTATTAGTAAGATAAAATATGGTGTTTTCAATACTCTTTTTGAACGTTTAGAGAAGGACGAATCAAAGTTTTTTAAATTTTTTTCGAATGAATCAAGAAACTTGTTGCAAATTATTAGAAATAGTACAAGACGTAACATTTCATTATTTATTTCGTGGTCCATTTTACTAACTCGTTGTTATGGGCTTTCGCCGACGGTCCGACGACGTGGACACACACGTACCGACTGGAACGGTTCGCTGCAACGGACCAGCGCGCGGTGGTTCAAAGTTGAAAAAAAAAAGGTGGCCGGAACTAAACACGGTGTTACGATTTTTCAAGGGGCAAATATGGGCAGCTTGTCTAAAAATTTTGCTGACTCTATACACCTTATAAATATTTGAAATACAAAATATATTGGCATGGGGGTCGGCGAGAGAACTGGTTAAAACCGTACGTTATTAAACAAATATAACTGAAGTTATAACGAGTGTTAATTTGTTATCATTACAATATTATTAATAGTGCAGCTATAATATTTTCATAATAATGATGATGATAAATATTCTAATAAGTCTCTATACTGAAAAATAAAAAAAAAAAACTTGGTTCGTGGTTCACGGACCAAGAAACAAATGCACCGGTGACGGATGTCTTATCTTAACCATTTTTAACCGCAGACCAACGTAAGAAGATACAAAGTAAATTTCATAATAATTGGTAATAATAAATAAGTGTTGACTAGTTTAGACGATTTATTTTTACCGTTATTCCAATACTGTTCTCTGTCGCGTCCGTACAGCAGTAGAACACAAGTTATAATACACATAAGAACTCCAGTCTTGTGATCTTGTGACATTTCAGTCAGATTTCTTTTTATAACCCAAAACAGTCAATGCAAACAACGAGGAAAATTCGTACAGTCTGTATTTCGGTAGTGCACGCCGTACGGCGAGGGCAACTGTACGAAAATGACGTCACTGGATCATTATCCGCACTATTACTTTTTCAAAATTTCGGAATGAGGCGACCTGTATTTGTTAACTATAAGACTACAAACATTGGGGTGATCCAACCTATTGTAATTGACGGGCATTTTACACTTTCATAAAAACACCAGGGCCGCCAAAAGAAAAAAAAAAATCATATTATTAATATTTTATTTCATTACAAACATAGGATATAATGCAACAATTATTACATCACAGATTAGTTGACCTAATATTCTATCATAATTAATTAGAATTTTTTTTTTTTAGTAAGTCTCTTAGGAGGGGGAAAGGCTTCGATAGCCACGTGCGACCCACTGATTGGACCACCCTGCCAGACTATAGAGTCTAGAGTCATATCCACAGATATCTATCTAGATATAATTATAGATTTCAGTTGATATACCTCATATTATGTTATCATGGAAATATGGTATCACCGCTGATTAAATTTTAAATTCTGATAACAGTCAAATTGGCTTATTGGATTCAAAGATACCGGAGTGAACGGCGAACAATTGAATTAGATACCAGGCACAATTCCTAATTATCAGTATTGTTTCCTTAAGTCAAATGAAATTTAATTAGTTATTCATTTATAACAGGTCTTTTAAAACAAAAAATTGTGTAGCAGCACGGCACGTGCCGTCTTAATACTGCTCCACTACTCTCTCCCTACTCAAAGTTAAAAGTGGAATATCTGGTTTTTTAAGAAAAAAAACGTAGGAAAATCACGTCTAGGAGTTACCTAGACGTGGTAAAATTTCCAAAAACATCGGACTTTTTGGAAATCAAATTTAAACGAAAATTGTAAAAAAAATTATGGCAAATTATCTATTATGGAACTGCGGCACTCGGATTGTCTTTCGTCAAGCAATGGTTTATTGTTGCTTACAGATATAAATGAAATAACCTTATATATCTTACCTTTCCAACTTTTCACCTACAACAGTGGCCACTCCTATCTCCATTATCAGCTCTTTTTACATATTACACCATTATTTAGTTTTGACAGTTTGATCAGTTTTTAAAAAAACACACATAGTTAACATTAATTAGTATTATAAACTATTTATTTTTTATTTTTGGTACCTACGTATTACATTTTTTTTAAAATTCTGTTGCCCCTTTACAAGACTCACATAATGGTATTTTATTGGATTATATAGATAAGCAGGTATATAAATATATTATAATTATGTACAGTATAATATATTTGTTGTGTAATATCCAACAATTTTAATTTATGTATGAGATTCTTTCAAATTCCATTGTTATGATGACCTTATGGGATTACCTATCTTAATTGATACAATATACTTACAGTTATTGGCACAATCAGGATTTTTTGAAGGGGGTATCAACAAATGTTTACATTTAAAAAAAAATGCAGATTTAACTAAAGGTACTAAAAAAGTTGTTTTATTTATATTTTCAGAAATTATTATTATTACTTTGTTACTTAAATTATAAAATTACAGAATAGATAGAAATTGTACTTAAATATATACTTAATTATATTTAAAGAATGTATAGACATTCTTGATACTAATTATAATAAAGCCTTACAAATTGATGTTACCTACATACATTGGTTTGGATAGATATATAGATACACAATTATGTGTTATATTTTTTTTGAATAATATTTTGTAAACATTTATATACTTATAGATTAAGCTTACTTGTAATTATTTTATTCACTCACTTAATTCATTATTATTATACACTTATACCTATTAATGTTTAAGATTATTATTAATAGGTATTTGTTTTTAATTTAAAACATGTGCACTGTACATTTTTTCAAATATAATGGTGTTGATTTTGAAAAAAAAAAGACAATGTACAGTGACAAAATATAATAAATATATAGTGAAAATGTGTTAGAAAAAATAAAAAATAATATTTACATAAATTACATTACTTTAGTAATGCATTTAAGTAGGTAAATAATACATTGTTGTAATTGCTAAGTTGTGTGCAAAATGATTTAAATGATTAATTTGATAAAACATTTTTTTTTTTTTTTAAATATATTATAAAATAATGAGATGAATGGTATGTAAGAGGATTATAATAGTTTTTAAATGTATAAAAATTATTCTAATGAGTATAATAATAATGCTAATTTTTTTTTTCTCTTATTATCTATCATTTTTCAAATCCACTTTATTTCTATACCTTATATCTAATATAATAACTACTTTATAATATATTTTGTGGACTATATTATATTTGTATTATTATTATTATTATTATTATGTATACAACTTTTTTAAAGTTTGTGTTCTTTCTATACTTTTCCTTTTTAGGTAGTATTTATCTGTATACTACATTGAACAAATACACAATAATAAAACTTACCTTAATATCTTATAAAATACCAATAATATAATAAATAATTGTTCAAAATTTTGACACACACATAATTGGTGTGTCCCTCATCAACTTTTAATATGATAATCAATTTGTCATATATAAATAATTGTTTTGTTAAATTGTATATTAATTGTATATTACCTTATTGCATAAGGTATAAAATATTGAATACTTGCCCCATTCCTCCTAGACAAATTTCTGCGACTATTGAATAAATACATAATATATATTATTATTAATATACATTTTAGAAGAACTAAACTTTTTTCTTTGATTTATTATTTAAATTAATAATTTTAATTATAAAACACTGCACATTTTATTATTTAGCATTTTCTATTTGGGGTGATGGTATTTCATATTAGATTTAAAAAATGTCTACCTTATTTTTATATTAAAATTTTTTTATTTTGAATTCCTAAAAATTACAAATTAATTTTAAAAAAAAGTGATTATATTTTTAAATAGGCCTGTTATAATCTGTATGCTATAGAACAGTGTTATATTATTATTAGATTTATAACTATTAATTTTTTTTTTTTTTCAAGGATACATTTATTTAGGTACATTATATGAATTTAAAATTAAAATAATACAATGTTATATGAAAGTATACTGAAAATGATGCAGAAATTACTTTTAAAGATTTTTTCTAAAATTATTGTTAAGTTATAGGAAATTTAAGTTTTTTTTATAATGAAAGTGTAACTACTAAGCATTTGCATCATCAAAATTTCTCCACTTATGATAGTGATTTTATTTTTTTAAATTTTAAAGCTATTATATTGTGCTATGAACTAATATACACAATTAAACCAGAAATCTGCAAATTATTATTATTAAATTTAATATATTAAAAACGTTTGGCAAAAATTTGTATTTTTAAAAATAAATTATGTGCAACTCTAAATAATTTCCTATTTACTAATTCTTTTTAAAATTTAACTTATCTATTGAAAAATATCTACAATATCTTAAAGGTTCTGTTTTTTGCATCTCCTATCATTGCAGAGTTAAAGATAACAAATAATTAAGTTATTATTATTACAATTAACTGAAATGGTTTTAGGATGTCATAAAGAGAGAAAAATCAGAAGCAGTGAGAATTGCAATGAAAATTAAGTTTTCTAATATTTACTTATAAATACAATTATCATAAGGAAGTAAGATTAAAGAATCCCCCAGGGTAAAGGAGGAGTTGGAGCTGGGCTGGACGGTGGAGTTGGACTGCCTATTTCGATCACATCACCTTGCTCTGAACTAGTAACTGCCTGTTGAGGTTGTACTTGCGGCTTTCTATCCACTGCAGTTAGAATCAGTGCAGCATTAGCAGCTTGAGCTTCATTTTCTTGTTTAGATTTTGCCGGTTCCTCATCATCACTTAAGGTCAAGTCTACCAAAGATGGTTTTGAGGCCACATTTTTAGTTACTTTAGAACATTGCGGCTGAGATTTTTTTTTTGGATTCACTGGTATATCATCATCACTATCATCTAGATCCACAGAATCAATTTGTTTTTCTTTATTATTCAAAGAAGTTCTTCTTCCATTTCTGTTATTTTTATTTTCTTCAAATACTTTCCAAGTACCATCAGCTAATACTTCAATCTCCTTACAGGAATCCGGAAGATTAGGATTTGAGATAATTTCTACAAAATAAGATTGTATTTGTATATCTTCATACAAACAGTTTTTACTACAAGTAGGACATGTCCATGTTGGTTTTTTTTCATTCATTAAAATGAATATACTTGCATCAAAGCACTGAAGCTCATGGTCACAGTTAATAGATTTTGCAGGCCACTTCATTCTCATTTTACCCAATGGGCAAATCAAAGAAACACGATAAGAAGTAGTGGCTAAATCTGGATCATCATTTGTCAACTTTTTAATAATATAATTTTTAGTCTCTTCTGAACTTCTTCCTCCTTTTTCTAAAAGTTTATTTATCAACGAATTTGAACTCAATTTTTTAACCATATTTAAGCTCATAACATACAATTTCCCATCTGGATTCCAGAATATAGTAATTAAGTTTTCCATATTCGGATTAAGTTTAATATAATGACCTATGTTGATAGGTCTTGGAACACGTCTCGGTTCAACTCCAGGTTTAGTTCCAGGTTTAGCAAATGCTGGTGGCAATGGAATATGTCTGTTATTAATTTTAATGGCAAGTCCAATCGGCAAACAATCAACTATTTCATGAAGTCCAGTATCCAGATGACAGATTCGAAGCTGCGCATCAATGTCATAGATATGACGTCCATTAGACATATCACGATTCATTGAAATTGAGGTGCTTTGTTTACTAGTTAATATAAATTTGAATGTTGCTTCCTTCAGATCTAAATGTTTTAAAATAAATTAAACTTATCAAAATTAAGTACAATAACACATAAAATACTAATTTATATTATTTTTTTATTTATATATATATATATAAATAGAAAAATTGCATTTTATAATTTGAAATTACTCAAAAATAATATAAAACTGAAACCTGTGTAAAGAACAGTTTGATTGATTCAAAAACTTCAAGAAAAACTTGTTTGGAAATTTTTTCTAACCTTCATTTAAAATGAGAGGCTAGAAAATACAACCATTATATAAAATGATTATGCTAAAAGGTACCATCATTAAATATTTCAGTTTGATGACCTAGAATTTAAATGATATTTTCAGAAAATGATAGGTATTATCCAAATACACATTTTCAGACTTTTTTTAACCTGTTTGGTATGTGTATGAGCAATACAACTTATTTTTCAAAATTAGCAAAGTTATAATATGTTGAAATTTAATATTTACGAATAATCAGTAATTAATGAAATTTAATGTTCAACTTATTTTTATGAGGCATTTAAAAAATATTGTATAATGTCCAAGATTTATAAAACAAATTACGATTAGCATATAATAATTTGAGAGAAGACCGAATAAACACTATTACGCTAAGAGAATTTTATAAACCATTTGGAACACTAAAAGCAGAAACTCTGAACAATTTATTACATTAAACTGTGGTTACAAATAAATGAATCTTAATTTTAAATTCATAGTATGTACATTTTTATAATATTCATTACCTTTAACTTATGTCATAAAAATAAATGACAAAAATAAGAGTAAATTATGAAAACAAAAAAGTGTTTATTTGTGTCTTATATCTACCTACAAACAGGTATTTCACAGTATCATAGATATCATTTTGATTTTTGAGTATAAGTTGAACATAGTTAAAATTTCATCAATAATAGATTATTTGTAAACTTTAAATTTCAATATACTATAACTTTGCCAATTTTGTAATTACAAAAAAAACTTTTTATACAAAAATTGTTTTAAAAATAATACTGTATCTGTATCTATAACGAAAAAATGGTGAAAATTTGAAATTCGTCTGAAAATGTGTATTAGGGAACTCTGTATCATTCTCTGATAATTATATTTCAACACTAAATCAACTAACTGAAATACTTAGTGGTACATATTAGAATGAACGTACTATATATTTCAATTACACAAATATTTTGGAACTTCTTCTATCTTAAATCATCAACTTGGTGATAAGCAAAAGTCATTATTAAGGCCTACAATTTCAATGAAAACAATTATTTACCTTTGGGAAAATTTGGCTGCATACATCTATCTTGAGGATTTAAAATTATTGGCGGAATAAGTACTTCCAACACATCGTTAAATGGCAATTCTCTGAGTTTGATATTAGCAATTGATGGAAGAGGTGGAAGAGGTTGAAGAGTTGCTTGCTGAAGGTAAACATTGTTACTCCCAGAAACATTCATTACATTGGGCATTGGAGCTGATGCCATGAAGTTAAACTGTTGATTTGTAGATACTTGAGCTCCGTTGCGAGAAAGAGTTAGTTGATAACTATACTGCTGCATATGACTGTTATTTGCAACCATACCATTTCTATACATTCCTCTAGTCCTTTGTACCATAACCTGGGGTATTCCAGGCTGAGTCAAATGCATTTGCTGTTGTGGATATGGGTGTGTCAGATACATCCTCTGCTGTTGAGGTTGCATAGAAATCATTTGGCGTTGCTGGTTTTGCATCACATTATGTATTCCATCATTAGGAGCTCGATTTTGAGACTGATACAGTTCAAGTATTTTTGAACGATAAGCTTGATGATTAAAGCCAGTTTGTTGTCTATTTCTTAACAATTCAATTGCATGGTCTCTTAATTCATTTTTTCTACCATTTCTGTTTTGACCAAACATTCCCAGCAATGTTTGTAAATCAACAGTTCGAAAACCACACAGCATACTTTTATATCCAGTTTCAGTATTATTCATAGTGGGTTTCTGAAAAATAATAAAACAAAAATATTGATTATTTTGTCAATCTAAACCTTTTTTGTAATCACTATAAAATTCAACACTTTAGCAGGTGCTATTTTATTATTGTTTATGTTTACAGATGGATTCTGTAAATATATATGTGAATTGCATATAATGAATAAAATAAAAATAGTTAGATAAAAGATATATTTTATTATTTTAATTTGTATTAGATACATCATTTTACAAATGTAAATTGCTTCCAAACACTATTTCCTGTGGAGTTATTTGAAGTTTAGAGTTGATGTTAATAAGCCAGGGGCTCTAGAAGCGTTAAAATATAATATACGACAGGAAATGGATGCTATTCAGCTTGATAGACTTCAAAAAGTAACAGAAAATGTTGAAAAACGATCACATTACGCTATTATCTCTGAAGGCAGCCAATTCCATGATAATATTTTTAAAAAGTAATTAGAACAAATTTCCAGGGTCTAAAATAAATGAAAAATCATTCAAAATAAATAATTTGTTTCTTTTTGAAATTATTACCAAAAAAAAATACTGAAAGTTTAAACGGCCCACCCTGTAGTATATTGTAATACATACATAGTTTGACTATTTTTGTAATTTAAACAGGTAATCAAATATTTAAATAAAATTATTGCTTTTGAAAAATGAATCTAGTTCTTATTTATCTATTACTCAGATCATTTTGGTTCAGTTCATATTTTATCTAGATCCATATTTTTTTTTGGCATAAATGCACTTTAGATCCCAAGCGATTTTTTTTCAAAAATGTATGATTTTGTAAACTTAATTTAATGTACTTTCAAAAAAATTCTCTCAAACTTCATTTAAAAGTTATGATCAAAACACTTCAAAATGCTAGATTTTTTTAAAAATCATTTTTGAGTTTAAAATACCAAAATTTTGGTGAAATTAGAATTCATCTATTGTATTTACTTTTTATGTTATAGTTAATAATTCACACAAAACTTATTATAATATTATTTCAATCATTTGCATATTAAAGTAACTCAAAATTGATTTTTTAGACTTTATTATTTTCATCTGATGTGTAATATAACAAAGAAGTTTTTGATGGAATCAGAATTAATTAATATTTTTTCGATGAGCTACTTGAAAAATTGCAGTCTTAGTTACTAATTGCCAAACATAACACAATAAAATGAATTCATGGACATCCTCTCAAGTAATGTTTATAAATTAATTGCATTAACAGAAATGTTGCCATTATTTCAAGAATTCATATTGAAAAAAAGGAAATTTTAAAACAGTATTAAATATTTTGATATTTATATGTTTATAACAATAATTTGTCATTATAATCATTATATTAATTTCACCATATTCCTCAACTATCCCCTCCCCCACTGGGGGTTTTTTAAAATTATTTTGGCTTCAGTATAAAGTAAAAAAAAGATACATTTTTTTTACTATTTCTTCTAAATCAAAACATTTTAGTTAGTTCAGATTTAACTAAAAACTTGTTATTACATACCTAATAAAAAAAAGTCCAAAAAATCAATTTTGAGTCACTTTAATATGCAAATGATTAAAATAACATTATAATTATTGTATAATAATAATAATTAGGTTTTACATGGTTTATTAACAATAACATAAAAATTAAGTACGATAGATGAATTCTGATTTCACATCATATATGTTGAACATATAATTCCTACCATTTCTAAAAAATTCCAATAATATATAATTATGGTATTTTCAACCAAAAAACACGATTTTTTAGAAAAATCAAACATTTTGAAGTTTTTTGACCACAACTTCCAAATGAAGTTTTAGTGCCATCAAATTAATTAAGCATTTAAAAACATACAGTTTGGGAAAAAAAAATTTGTAGCGAATCGCTTAGGAGCTAAACTGCATTCATTTTTTCTGTTTTTCATCTGTAGCTCAACACTGAGTATGATGTAGTATAAATTGTTAATTTATTAACTATAATAAATTATACCTATTAAATTTAATACCTATCAAATAAAGTGTTAAAAATTGTATAACTATATTAAAACTGATATTAGGTACCTACCTATACTTTAATGATATCTATATTTACTGTTTCAGATCAATTAATACGCACAAAGTTCTTTCTACTAAATTATTACTTGGTATACTCATTGTCATGTGTGTATAAAATATAGTTACCTATATCAGTGGTTCTTAACCGTTTGTAAAACATGAACCCTCGATGAAAGATTTTTAGAAATCGCGGACCACTATCAATTTTTTGTTAAATACCTTTTTTTAACAAAACATTTCATTTTATCCTAACCAAAATTATAATAATTATTTTATATTACAAATTATAGATACATTTTCGTATTTGTATCACATAACACAATAATACTGATTTATTAGTTATATCGGTACTTTCATCAAGTTTGAGACTAAAATAGTCACTTTTATTAATTGTTATCAACAACTGTTCTTCAATATTTGCTTATAAACCATTAATTCGATTTTTTATTGTATCATTTGACAATGCAATTAAATTTAAGCTATTTGCAGCTTCTTACTCTTTTCATACACGGAGTCTTTTCATCATCAACGTCAGAATTCTTTGTTTTTAAATTTAGCCAAGGTTCCATTTAAACTTAAATGTCTTTACGATGATTTGAAAAAATATCATGAATTAACTGTAAATTACATAGGTATAAAACTATAATTGAGTACAATCGATCAACTACTACACTTATTGGTAGTAAATATACGATTGCTGACTAAAGTGCCCCACGCCTGTACAATTCGTATGAACAAGAAAAACTGATAAATAAAATAATAACCCAAAAATATTGTAATATTGTAATGCACTCATGTCACGTATTGACTTATATTAGGTGTTAAGACTGAGGACCCCGACATGAGTATCGCGGACCCCCATGTGGTGTACCAC
Organism: Cinara cedri; assembly: GCA_902439185.1. Taxonomy (NCBI): domain Eukaryota; kingdom Metazoa; phylum Arthropoda; class Insecta; order Hemiptera; family Aphididae; genus Cinara; species Cinara cedri. The sequence continues at coordinate 370,193 of CABPRJ010001468.1, read as the reverse complement.
AAGTTAAGAACCGCTGACCTATATAGAACACAAAATGCTCCCAATTTTAAACTATAACTTAATTAATAAGTTAACATATTTACCTTAATAGATTTCAATATGCGAATGAATAACAATTGTGTGTCCCTCCAACAGTTTTAACACATCAAAAACACTAGACACAAATAGCCAAAACTGTTCAAAAGACGATGACGGTGGACAGTAAAGTTGGATAAAAAGTATCTATAACACCAAATACAATAAGCACAATATTGTTATAATAAAACGGTAACCTTATATTAACAATTATAAACATGCAATAGGTAAATAATAATAATACTAATTACATTAAAGTATGATATAGAACGTACTTGTATGATAAAAAGTTATAGGTTTATAATTCATAAACAATTACAGAATTGAAATTATTATTATGTAGTGTTTAATGTTTTGACTACTTCACTAATAATTTTGTTGTTATAAAATATTATTTTGATATCAAATATGATTATATAACATCACGAATATGGTATACCTAGTAATAGAGAAATACTCAATATTTAAATTTTGTGTATTTATTTTAAATTACATATTTTTTTAGTTTATTACGAAGTATACAAAGGATATTTCGGAAGAAAACAAAACCTACAAAAACTGTTTTAATGGAAACAAGTGATAAGAGTTTTATGATAAGCATAACAGGACAGCAGTGCAGGTTTATTATTTTTTTTTTTCTGTATTAATTTATTTTATTATAATATACTAAGTACTTATTCATTAGTCATTAATAATTACTAACAAAAATAATATTATTTTAATTTTAATAATTTTATATTTTAATTACTTAAAATAAGAAAAATTTTTGCAGACTGCCATGGTTAAACCTTATCAGGTATTTACCTATTACCTATCAACTAGGTACTAAATAAAAAAATTCTTATATTACAGTTACCCATACGTATACAAAATAATATATTTCTTGCATGTATTAAGATACATAAATTATTTATAATAATAATAGAATATTTATGGATATTGTATTTGTATGAATCACTGTTTTGTTTAGCTCGGATCACAATAATTGTCCTTTGACTCTATGTTAACATAATTTCACATAAGGTAAACTGGAGTCTTTTATACAAAACTACCTATACTATGTTAAGGACTCTCAAACAAATAAAATAGAAAGACAGCATATACTACTAGGTAAATTGATCATGCGCATAACATATACATGTGTTGTCCTTTTATATTTACCAATCGGATATAAGAGTTATCATAGATACTGTTTCAGATTGTGGGTATAATTTAGCAAATTATTGTCATGTATTTGCTCGTGTGGAATACACATGATGGTGTTAATAGGGATTCAACACATAAAAGGGAACTCCTGACAACATTTTTCCTGATTAGTCATCAACTGTGAACACTTTTTCGACAGATTTTTATGTGAATTATTAAATATGAAATAATGAAGTTGAAGAATTAAATTAAATAACTTGTAATACTTCGACTTGACTAATAAGTTCACACTAAATTTACTGTTTAACAATAGCCCGCAACCATTAATATTGCCAAAAAGTTCAAAAAAAATCATAGCACTTGGATGAATGTGAGAACTACAGGGATGATCTGGATATTCAAGAAAGCTTGTAATGAATTCAGGGATCGTTATAATTGGAAAGAAAAAAAAAAGCCCTGGATGAAAAAATATATTAGAAATAAAAGGCCCATAGGAAATTAAAACATATTACATATATTTAAAAAAAAATATAAAAAATATGAATTAAATATATACATTATTTGAAATGAAAAAAATACATAGGTAATTATTGTGAGAATTAAAAATTGTACACGACTTGTTTGGTTGTTCTTTATTTTGAGCTCCAGAAAGAAATGTATAAATACATTTATAGATGATAAGGATAATTCCCTCTGTAGTTAATACATTAGGTATCACTTGTAATGGTTAAAATGTTACCTACCTACACTTAACAAACTTGTAAATCTATTTCATAGTTAAATTTAATTGGACCATATTGGGTATTATTTCAATAAGAAAAAATTAAAATTACATTTTTTAAAAATGTCGAGGTTATGTATTGTAATATCCAAAAAAATGTCTAAGAACAAATTGCATGGTCTTAAATATGCAAATTCACGCATAAAACAACAAAATATGCAAAAATATGCAGTATACATTTTTTTATTTGAAATTTAGGTAGGTACTTATTATGAAACTAATTTAATATATTAAACCAGAAGTTCAATATTATGCTCTTTAGAGCAATTATGCGAATACTTGAAATTCCGAGCCTTAATTATATAGGTAGGTATCTACCTATTTATAAAACTGAAGTTTTCAAAATCTCTTATATACAATATCTTCGTGGTACTCATTTATTTTTTGAAATCAATAAATTCTAAAAAGTCATCCATTTTAATTATAACTAAAGTATTATATATTTAATTATATCAAGTACCTATCTTCTGGGGGTTATGTACTTAAACAATTTTTATCAACAAACTGTACAAATTCAATCAATTTTAATATTTCATTCATATTAAAGTAGGTAGGGTTAAATGAAATTAAATTAAAAATAATGAAAAAAATTAATTGGTAGATATCTATGTGTCACACGAATGAAAATTAAATTGAGATTATAATTGAGAATGGAAAAAACTTAGAATGAGATTTTTTTTTGAACCCAAGAGCTAGACTTTAACAGTTTTATGCTGTTGCAATACTAAGTGTACTAGGTAAAAGGAGATGCAAATGTGAACAAAATATTATGTGTAATTCCAAATGTCATAGTTGAAACTTTGAATATGTGTANTATGTGTAGCAAAATATAAGCAAATATGTAATATTTAATTTTAATTTTTGTAATTTTTATCAATGTACCTAATATATATAATATTTTTTTTTTATTTTTCTTTTTGTTGTTATTTTGAATAATTTTTGTCAGTATAATGTCTATGTAAAATATATGTTGTTTATTCAAACTTATTAATTATGGTCATTACAGATTTCCCCAGGCAAAAGCCAAAATATGACATTCGCCCAAGTATCATGGATACTTCCGTTTAACTCGGGCATTTTTGAGATTTCCTTGCAACATACATCTATACATAAATATATGTTGAAATTTACATTGATAGGTATTTAAAATGCTCATGTGGACAATAGGTACCTAACCGTTGCCATTGAAGCTAATTAGTTTAATAAAAAAACTAGATAGTATTTTTAAATTGACCTACCGATTTTTTTTTTTTTTAATTAAAAATTAATTCACAACTTTTACTTTGTCACATACTAATAAATAGTATATTTTGTTAATTCAATAAGCTCGCACCTGTACGATGAAACGTGACAAAGTCCACGGATAATCATAATTTCAACTATGGTTGCCGAGGTTGCCGTATGAAAACACGGGTATAACGGAAAAAATAGATGACTTTTTAATTATAAATCAAGTATTATATATTTAATTATATCAAGTACCTATCTTCTAGGGGTTATGTACTTAAACAATTTTTATCAACAAACTGTACAAATTCAATCAATTTTAATATTTCATTCATATTAAAGTAGGTAGGGTTAAATGAAATTAAATTAAAAATAATGAAAAAAATTAATTGGTAGATATCTATGTGTCACACGAATGAAAATTAAATTGAGATTATAATTGAGAATGGAAAAAACTTAGAATGAGATTTTTTTTTGAACCCAAGAGCTAGACTTTAACAGTTTTATGCTGTTGCAATACTGAGTGTACTAGGTAAAAGGAGATGCAAATGTGAACAAAATATTATGTGTAATTCCAAATGTCATAGTTGAAACTTTGAATATGTGTAGCAAAATATAAGCAAATATGTAATATTTAATTTTAATTTTTGTAATTTTTATCAATGTACCTAATATATATAATATTTTTTTTTTATTTTTCTTTTTGTTGTTATTTTGAATAATTTTTGTCAGTATAATGTCTATGTAAAATATATGTTGTTTATTCAAACTTATTAATTATGGTCATTACAGATTTCCCCAGGCAAAAGCCAAAATATGACATTCGCCCAAGTATCATGGATACTTCCGTTTAACTCGGGCATTTTTGAGATTTCCTTGCAACATACATCTATACATAAATATATGTTGAAATTTACATTGATAGGTATTTAAAATGCTCATGTGGACAATAGGTACCTAACCGTTGCCATTGAAGCTAATTAGTTTAATAAAAAAACTAGATAGTATTTTTAAATTGATCTACCGATTTTTTTTTTTTTTAAAT